>JAJOOF010008222.1:0-39221 GCA_029582545.1 Solanum lignicaule | reverse complement strand
GCACCACGACTCGTGGTGGCCACCACGGGTTGTGAAAACCCTTGTGGTGATGCTAGGCAGTGGCTAGATAGAGTTTTATGCAACCTTGGCCCCCACAATTCCAAGGAAATACCACGAGACCTCCCACAATCAGTGGTCAAGACCATGAGTCGTGGTGGAGGTCGTGGTTCCTAGGTAGTGGCTAGGACTCAATGCCAAGTCTCACACATACCTAAGGGACCTTCACGAGCCCTTTCACGGACCGTGGTCAAGACCACTGGTCGTGAAAGTGGTCATGGTCCTTGGGCAGTGTTTGGCCAAGCTTGGGGCAGCTTTGGCCTTTGGCTTAGGCTTGCCCTTTTTGGCTTGGCTCTTGACCTTGCAACCCCAACCAAACCTTAGAAGGTCTTCTAAACTATGGGGTCTAGTACGTACTTGGACGTTTAACCACTAAACCCCTTAACCTTTGACGTTAACCCCCACGTTTAGGCTCTAGTTTAACCTTTCATTTTCCGAGTCGTTACAAAAGGCGAATCCAATCCAACCAAATCTGGAAGAGCCGATATAGAGGCAAATCTAAGCCAATCATATAGCCAACTCTCAAATCGACACAAGATACAGAATTATAATCAAACAATAACCTAATCAGACCCTCAAAATTTTGAAGGTCCCCAAAATACCGATGGATGCAAACAAAAATCAATTATAATGGTGATAAGATAAGCATATGAATGCAAGTATGCAATGGAAACCGATAATACCACGATGCCAAGTTCCACGTAACCAAGTATATATACCTACCTCCTACACTAGGCATGCCAGGTAGGACCCATGCAGACACCGCTCCTTCTGTTTAGTGTGTTACACGGACGAAGGGACCCATATATACCTACGTGGTCCAGATCCAAGAATTTCACAATTAATCCTCTTGGATATGCTCAGTCATAGTCCTAGAGATATATACAAAACCAAATCAGTATAGAAAGGGTCGGACCGATCAAGTAAGAAGTGAGCACATGCTCCATGCCTCTTTTATCCCAAAAGACTATTTATCAATGGTAAAAAGTAGTATGACTCCCATTAAAAAGAATTTTAAGAGTAATAAGGGCAAAACCTTACTCTCTAGAAAGTAATGGTAAAATCAATGCATTTGTTGGGATTGTACTACAAAACATGTGAAAAGGAGTTCCAATGCAATGCAACATCCAAACGATAGCATCTAACAACCTAATAGTACATAACTAGAAACACACCGCTCACAACATATACAAAACTAATATGGAATCCAGCTGGTCCCTGAGCAAGGCTTTGGGCCAATAGTATACCATATATCACAAGGCAATATCACATGATCACCACTACTTAGAAAAAAGGACAAAATTATGAAGAACCACGCAATTGAAGGAGTAAATCAAGAATCTAAACCTACTAATATAATAAGCAACTAAGGTTTTATAGTCTAATATGAGATCGGGATCAATGTCAAGTCTATAGGTCTATTTAGAGGGAATTCCTATAATATCAAAGCAAACTTAAGTTCTATGCACTAAACGAGTGTACCAAGCCATATATATTACTACAAGGAGAAATTATATTAACTAAAGGATCATTAAAGCTCATTCCAAGGCACTTAATTATAAACTCCAAAGAGGCTATAATATCAAACTAAGCCATATGCAAGAAACTACTAAGCTAAACTAAGAATTCCGCAACCCAATACTATCACGAGGTTCTGATGAGAATGAAGAAAATAGGAATAAGGAAGTAATCCTAAATTCATCCCGTACATACCTAACTCACATGCAATATATACTAAGCATTATCTCATGGAGCACAACATAAAGTAAAGTATACCATAGCCTACTAGGAAGTCGAACTGCAACCTTGAATCGTCCAGGAGCTCCTTAACTTTTCTTCATGCCCTCCAAGTGCCATGATACTATCAACACCATAAACTATACATTACTACGAAAAGAATGATACCCATATTCCTACAATATAATTCGTGCCCAAAATTGGGTAAAAAAAAATGGGTCGACTGGACCGATAACCAAATTGAAAAATTGAACCCGTCACTAGGTCCCTAATAGCTCAAGGATCTCGTGCTCAAAATTTGACCACGATTGGAGCTAGGAAACCATCCAAATCAGTCCCACAAAGTTAAGGTTCAAGAAAACTAAATTAAAGGAGGAATTGATGGAAACTAACTAGAATGACAAAAGATTATTGACTCCTAACGTGCTCCAAAGCAATTCATGAACAAATCCCAGCAATTCACACTGATCGCCTCTAAAAAAAGAGCTCCCAAAGTCTTTTAATGGTGGAATTTGTATTTGAATGGCTGAAGATCACTGAAATGAGATATATACTACTAGGGGTCTTTCTGCACAAATGCGGGACCTGATCCGTAAATGTGGAGGTCAACCTTAACCGAGGTCAACTTCACCATTCTAAGTGGAAATAAGTGTAACAACCCTCAAAATGAAGTAGGATAAAGTAGAGCCTCACATGGGTTTTATGCATTAATAACTTGTTAAAATAATGAAGAATAGCCTTGTAAGTCAGTTTTAAAGAGTTTGGAAGTCAAACGTCAAGGGACGACCAAGACGTTCGAAAACTAGTCTTTTACGTGTTGGTGTGTTCTAGTATGTTGTTCATGTTTTTATGTGTTGTTTGGAGTCTAAAATCAGTGGAGGTGACCCTAGTATCTTAATAAATGTTTTTAGGGGCAAAACGTTCGGATACAACGCCCCGGGGGCCACCCTAAGGGTCCCCGAGGAGGACCCCAACCTTGGCCAAGCAAGCTGCCAAGGCAGCTTGAAAATGTACATGGAGGGAGCATGTTCGCGTAGCGGACTAGCTCCACCATAGGCCAAAGTTTTGGTCCGCGTCGCGGACATGTCGCGGACTCTATTGTTTCGAATTTAATTTCCAGAAAACTTGTGGGAACACCTCCGCGTTGCGAACTTGTTTCCCGACGAAATCTACGAAAATAAAACTCAAGTTTGACTTATTTAAAAAGGTCCAACTAAGTGAGGGATAGTTTGGGTACTTTGGGAAAATATTATAAACGGTTATTATACCTATTTTATCATGTTAAAACTTAACAGTATTTTGCCTAACACCAAAAACTATTATGGCTTTATAGTTAATTACAATCTCAGAAATTTCAAGCAAATCGACACAATGTATCTTGAAAGTTCATGTTGTTCGAATGTGGATTGTATCAGATATATACAAGTCAGGAATACCTCCTTCATTAGAGTTGGTTTTGCAAGATGAAAAGGTAATTTCTATAATTGATTATGTAACGTTATTCAATCTCTCGACATATTATTATAACTTTAATATTAAGAAATTGTATATTAACATAACAAAAAATTTATGTAGGGTGATCATATAAGTGCATCAACTGGAAAGTCTACAATTAAGTATTTCAAGGACAAGATTCAGGAAGTTGGTTTATATGAGATGAACAACTTTGTTGTAGCCGCAAATTACATAACTTTCACCACTTCGACACACAAACACAGGCTGATATTTACACGAAATACAATTGTGACAGAAATACCCGATTCATTATTCCATATGAATGTCTTTAATTTGCGCACTTTTGATCAATTGACAACTCAACATAATGTGGATGAGGCTGTACTATTCGGTAATTACTTACACTATTCATAATATGTTTCATTTACAATATAATTGTACTAATCTATATTATTTATATAGATGTTATTGGGCAGGTTGTCACTTATGGACCAATTCAAATAGACGAAAAAGCAGAGAACACCCGTTATTATATGAAAGTTGTATTAGAAGATGATAAGTAAGTAAGCCTTATAATTAATTATTAATTTCATTTTATCACCACTTCTTTAAATTTATTATTATTATATACTAATTACTAATAATATAATTGACTAACACGTACAGAAAAAATAGGCTTTCCACAACTCTATTTGATGAATTGACAGATCAAATCCAACCTCATCTATGTGGATCTACAAATGAACCATTGATTATTGTTTTGCAATTAGTGAAGGCTTACAAATTTAGAGGTATGATCATTGTAAAATAAATAATTCAGATTATTATTATTATTATTATTATTCTTATTACGAATAAAACTTGACTGACATGGTTAACAAAAAATCAACAGAAAACTACTATGTTCATAGTTGTCATTGGCAATCCAAACTTTGGATAAATCCTAATCTACCTCAGCCTACTGATTTTAAAAATAGGTTTGACATCATCTTCATATTATGTGTATCATATAATTTTTTTTCCAATTAATTATATGTTTTGAGTAATTTTGCAGATTAGTTGGATCATCTGGTTCGAAACGTGAGAGAATTTTTCAGACAAATTCACAACATATTTGGGATGAGTTGTCGAAAGGAATTGTGCCTTTTAAATTTCTTAGTGATTTAATTGAATGCACTGAAGTGAGTATAATATAATATTGATGCATTGCTTTGATTTATTTACAATTTCTAATTTGTATATATATTAAATTGCATTATTATATATGCTTTTAAAGGAATCTGCCTATTGGATTGCTGCAAAAATTGTTTGTTTGAAACTTGATCATGGATGGTCACACTTGGCTTGCAACATATGTTTTACACCGCTGGACCAAGAGGGAAATAAATATTATTGTTCAGAATGCAATAAGGAAGTAAAATATGTTATTCACAGGTTAGTATAAACTATTAATACTAAATTTTAATTACAATTAATATTCTGTAACACAATCAATATATTATGATTTTCAGGTACAATCTTCAAATGTATGTTACGGATGGAACTGCATTTATATCATTATTGCTTTTGAATAGAGAGGCTTTACAACTAATAGGAGAGTCCGCAAAAGAATTAAATGAAGGATGCTCTTATCCAAGCGAGCTTGATGATTTAATTGAGAAAAAACTCATGTTCAAGGTTATGATTGAGGAATCAAACATTAGCAAAAAGGATGATGTCTATAAGGTTATTGAGTTTACTAATGATGAAACTCTTCTAAAGAAGTATTGTCAACCTTCGATTCAAGTTACTTTAAATGTAAGTGTCTTTATCACAATTTATTTTTTAATATAATCTTAATATAATTATGACTTAATTAAATTGTTCAAACAGGATTCATCCTTTGATTATGGACAAAGCTCTGATAGAGATAAACATTTTGAGGTAATATATCATAAGCCAAGTTTCATTTAGTTTAATTATTAACAATGTTTGCAACCACTGCTATTCTATGTGGTTAATTTATTTTGGAACTCCCATAAAAAAATAACATTTTATTAACCAGAGATTTAGTACTTTAGAATTCTCAAAACCCTATTATTGATTCTAAAAAAATGTTGAAGAAGATAATGTGAGTCTTTTTTATTTGACTAAATTATTTAGTCGAGATCACTTGTGTTAGTGTGAAGGCAATATTTTTAATTTGATATCTTCTAGAGTAAACTTGGAGGAGTGATTTTAGGGTATACATGACCGGATAAGTTTGGATTTTTCAAATATCAAATCAATTTTTTTGTGTAAAATTTTTAAATTTATAAACCAAACTAATAAAACTAAAGTTTTTTTCGAGTTTCTCAACCTCGAGTTGGTTCGGGTTTTTCAAATACCAAACCAAACCATTTGTGTCGAATTTTTTAATTTTTAAATCAAACCAAACTAATAAACCTCGATTTTTTTTTTTCCAGGTTTTTGGATTTTTTCGGTAAAATATTCATACAAACATATTATTAACTAGTGCTCCAAATATTTCTTTATAAGTCCAACCAAAATACAACTATCTAAGGTGTTTCTTGAACTCTGTGCTCTAATATCAAGTTTGTCATGGCCCGAGTCTACACCCTAGAGGTGACCAACATTTGAGAATCATTGTTGATCCACAAAAAAACCCTTGGCCTGGCTAACTATGGTACATATGACTCCATAGAATATGTGGAAGCTTTAATAGATGGGCATTTAAAATTAGGGAACTTAAAACCATTATTTGAAAATACTTAATATAAATAGTAAACACTTAACAAAATCATCTAAGAAAGTACTAAAACTATCTAACGTAGTCTGTCCATGAAGCCTTTACTGTCTAAAGATAGGTGACAGGACAAGACCCATGACACCTCAAAGTACTTCTAAAACCAAACAATAAACTGGAGTCCTCCAAAAGTAATGAGGTCTTACCAGAATCTGACGAACAAATGAAGTGATCACAACGAAACGCCTATTGATGATCCTAAGTACCTGAATCTGCATCATGAAATGATACAGGTCGAATGACATCAGTACATTGAATGTACGGTATGTAATAAGGCTGAATAAAATAAATAACTGAACTAAAAGATATTGAAAGTGTAGCCTGAACATGATGTAAAATCATTTAAACTTTACAATATAAGATATGCAATAGAAGCAACATAAAAATAATGTAATATACTTTCTTGGGGAGTTCCTCTAATCAACAACAATCACTTTGAGTCTAGCGATGATACAACGTTCTGCCCACATGTCCAAAGTCATTATATACTTTGCCGGGGTATAGGACAACAACAACAATCTATGGATCCATCGCATGTGCCTTCTAAGAGGTAGTGGAGAGTAGCATAAAAGTCGGTACAATCCTATCCTATATTGGCTACGTAGTTCATGGGGCTTGAATTAAAATGTACTCTTACCCAAATCGGTGCTCATTACTACTCCCAATTTAGTCAATATCAATTATGCTCAATAACCCTTTTTAGGGAAATGACCTTTACTTTACTTTACTGAAATGTTTTTAAGAAAACAATTTATGCTCTTTTCGAAATAGTGCCTCTTTTGTGAATGTAAAATAAAACATTTGGAACCATTTATGTTCCTTTATAACCCTTTTCAATGATGCTTTAAAATTACTCTTGGACTTTCTTTAAATTTCATAATCAATGCATGGAAAATACTGGTTCGAATACTGTTAGCAAAAACTCAATAAATAGGGTTCATGTAGAAATACAAACATGAACAACAACTCAAGAATCACAATGCATAAAATATTGCAATCTCATAAATGAGAATTTAGAACCCGGAACAAGAACATAACTCATATAAAGAATTTCATGAAACTGAGGGCAGAACCCTAAATTGAAATTTCTACTGATTGAATTTAGATGTAGGACATAAGGACGAACTTAGTCCATCACTATGAGTAGCCTTGAATACCTTCAAAGCTCCATAAATCTTGAAGAAGAACCATAACATGAAGAAGAACGATCAAGAAAACCTTTCTTGAGATTCTTGAATTAGTTTCTTGAAAATCCTATGACCAATAATTATGCTTTCTATTCATGTATGAAGGATTTTGAGTTGGAATGTTTGAAATCATTGGAGAAGGACTTACCTTGAAAAAGAATCTTGAGTAAAACTTGAAAGAATCTTGCTTGAAAGTATTATGCTTTGATTTTATTTAGGGTTTTACCTTGAGGTTTGAGAGAGAAGAGAATAGGGAATTAAGAGACGAAAATCTAATTGTTTAGGTCCTTTTAGAAGTCAAGAAATTCATTTAGAATTTTCCTAGGGGTAAGAAGACAAAAACGATGCTTTTTAGTGTTTTTCCACCGGCCAAAACGTCACTGCACACATCAGATTAGTACAATGATCATAACTCTTTACTCCTAACTTTAAATTATGGAAACTTGGTGGTGTTGGAAAGAAAACTGAAATAACTTTAACTTGATAGTTTATGGGGCACCTAACTCTTAGCTAGCGTTTGGTCATAGATTTCCAAATATTCTTGGCACATATTATTTGAGTGAAAATTTGGGTGAAATTTCACCATGTGTTTGACCATAGTATTTGGGAAACATATTTCACTTTTTTAGAAAAATATGATTTATACCCATAGGTTTTGAAAACTATCAAAACTAACCATAAGTTTGTATTACAAGTCAATTGGATCTTCGTTGCAACAAATAACAAGTAGTGTCCATGACACTAGAGCAATGTGGTAGTTTGGAGTGAGTGCAACAATCATCATTCCATACATCGTAAAGTAGACAGAGCACATGACTTTGTTACCCTGAGCCGATTGTTCATCATTTTCATCAACAACCATATCATCACTTTCATATTCACTGAATATTTCATCACTACTTTGGTGTTCACGTAAAAAATTATGTAATACAACGTAAACAACTACTATAGAGGGTGTTTTTGTAAAGTATAAAAGTTTGGTGTAAAAGTTCAATTTTTAAAAGATCCCAAATAATGAGATTTGGCCCAAATACTAGAAAAAAACTAGTATTTGGGAATTTGGGATATTTGCCAAATAATAGCAAATTGTGTGGACAAAGACTATTTGCCAATTTTTTCCCCAAATATTACTTGGGAAATCTATGGCCAAACGGGTCCTTAATACCTTAAGCGATATGGTTATTTGAATTTGACCCAAGTAAAATCTTATATCGAAACTCAATCAGTAAGGAAACTTTCAACTCAGTTTTGTGCAAAGGAGATTCTTGTAACCTTAATTAGGTGTAAAAACGTCGGGGTTTAGGTTTGGAAAGTGTAGGAAAAGACTAAAATAACCCCTCTTAAAAACTGACATAAGTCTTCTACGGAAGGCCATCTATGGTCCATACAATAGTCTACGGATCGTAAACCCTCTCGTAGGAACATGCTAAGTTTTCTTGATCTCTGAAGTTGGGCCTACAGACCCTTTCTACGCCCCGTAGAAACTTTGACGGGCTGTCCTGCTACTAGAAAGGTATTTCAGGACTTGATTCCACAAGGCCTTCTACGGACCGTAGAAGCTTATACAATCCGTTTTTCGGTTCTTGAAACTTAGACTTGAGAACCAACTTTCTAGGGCCTAGTTCCATGAATTCTTCTACAGTACATAGATACTTATACTGGCCATAAATGCCTTCTGTCGCACCAGAATGCAGAAAATTTTCAAGGTTTGATTTGGGTTAGAACTTTTGAGGTGTTACATTAGGTTTGAAAATCGATTTTATTTTCATGGAGCCCGCTTCTGTGGCTTGCTAAAGCACCCTGATTCTCGCTATAGCGGCCTCAACTTTTCCATACGAACAATCTCTGGTAAAATGATCATAACATTTTAATCTGAATTTGAAATGATGTAAACTTGGTGAAGTTGGAAACAAACTCATAGACCTTTAATTTAATATGTCATGGGCCACCCAATTTATTATAGGTTGAGAGATAGGACACTTTAAACTTACTTTGTGATAGGAGCAGTGTACGACCTTAATTCATCAATAATGCACTCACATACCATCCTAACCCCGTGAAGATTGAGATTTGTATACCTTTACCGCATATGTTTTCAGTAACGATGGAGTAGGGTATTACAATCTGATTAAAATATTACAAAACTATAATTTGCTAAAAATTTCCAAATGTCAACACCCTAAAAATTGTGATTTAATAATTTTAAATAAATAAAACGTGTCAGCACCACAAATAATCTCAAAAATCAATTTTTTAAAAATATCAATTTATTAAATTTTAATTATCAGATTTTTTAAAATAAAAGTCGAATGTCATCAAATAATAAATTCTCATTTTTCAATTTGTTTAAATATTTCATAAAAAGTATAACAATTTTCTTTTTTTAAATGACGAAGGTCAGCAGTCAGCACCCTAAAAATTGTGATTTAATAATTTTAAATAAATAAAACGTGTCAGCACCACAAATAATCTCAAAAATTAATTTTTAAAAATATCAATTTATTAAATTTTAATTATCAGACTTTTTTTTAAATAAAAGTCGAATGTCATCAAATAATAAATTCTCATTTTTCAATTTGTTTAAATATTTCTTAAAAAGTATAACAATTTTATATATTTTAAAAAAAAAATGATGAAGGTCAGCAGTCAGCACCCAATTTTTAAATTTTTTTTAGAATAAATAAAACGTGTCATCACCACAACTATTATTCTTTTTTGTTTTATGTCCTCAAACAAAAGTTGGTTAATAACAATCTGAATTATATATTAGACAATTTTACAAGTTCCAATTAAACTACCACTACTACTTATGTGAACTTTAACTATTTATAAACAATTACTAAGTTCTATTTTGGTATTATTTCATTAAATTAATATTTATCTATTCTTATTTTACCATTTCAAAATAAATACACAATTTAAAAGCTACCTATTAAACACCTACTACTTAACAAGTTTAAAATAATCATTAATACGTTTTTCTTATAAAATAAAATATTACTTATTTAAAATCACATTATAGATATAATAAAATTCTTTGATTTTTTTTTTATTTTACAATATTACTATCCAACTAAATATTTCTTATTGATTCTAAGCACCTAAATTGAAATTTGTTTATTATTATTAAAATTTAAATATAAATTATCTCAAAAAAAACATTAAAGTCACAATTCTACACAAATTGTATTACTTTCAATCTATCAGTTTTCAATATTTTAAAAAATTAAAGAAAATCGCAATATAAATAATATGTTTTGATGGTACCTTTATAGATTTAAAATTATTGCATGCTATAAAAAAAAAGTTTCATCACTACTTATTAACTATCCACTTTAACACAATTTTATAATGACTTAAAAACTATTTCTTACTACACGTTTGATTTATTATATATTGTTTATCACGTCAAAATATGACATTATTCTGGATAGCACCAAAAACTAACATGGTTTTACAGTTTAATACAATATCAGAAATCTCAAGCAAATCGATGCAATGGATTTTGAAAGTCCGTGTTATTCGAATGTTGATAGTGCCGGATAAACACAAGCCAAAATTACCTTTTTCTTTAGAGTTGATTTTGCAAGATGAAAAGGTAACACTTTTATAATTGCTTTACCTATTTAACAATATTCAATCTCTCGACATATTATTATTACTTTAATGCTATGAATATTATATATATTAACAGAACTAAAATTTTGTTTCAATTTAGGGCGATAGTATAGATGCATCAATTGGAAAGTTTATAATTAAGTATTTCAAGAATAAGATTCAAGATCTTGATTTATATGAGATGGAATACTTTGTTGTAGCTGCAAATTGCGCAAAATTAAAGACTTCAAAACACAAGCACAGACTAATAATTACAAAGAACACAATTGTGACGGAATTACATGATTCATTATTTCATATGAATATTTTTAATTTGCGCACTTTTGATCAATTGACAAATCAAGTGAACATGGATGAGACTGAACTATTCGGTAATCACTCACTATTACTTTTGGACAGGTTGTCTCTTATAAACCATTTAAAGACAACAAGGAAGGAGATCGGTTGTGTTGGTGTTTGAAGACTTTGTATTAAATTTGAGATCAGTTGAAGTAAATTTAGAGGAGAACTTCAACCGAAATTATAAGTTTTAAAAATACTTTGTCAAATAACACATTTAAATAATGTCAACCCCATAGAATTTGTCAATAATCTATAAGATAGGTCTATTATAATAGTCTGACGAAATTTGTTTAATATATTTAAATAAGTTGAATTTGTAAATTATCTAATAACGTAACTAAATTAATAATAACATGAAGTTTTATCCAATTCATCATGATTTGCAAATCGCCATTTGAACTGTAGTATATATGTTTTCTTTTGTAGCTTTGAACTTATATAAAAAATATAAAAATATAAAAGGATATCATGAGCAATGTTTGTCAATATGATCCGAGGTTACACCTCAATCGAGACACGGTATCTAAAACCAGAGTGATCCCAGGCTAATCCTTAGCTTAACCTATCAGGCATATCATATGAAACAAATGCCGAAGAGAAACATATTCTTAACATGAGACTGAATAGTGTGAGTTAATAGATCCATGAGACTACATTACTAATGTCTGAATAAAGCCTCAACTACTTAGAATGAAAGCATAAGTCTGTCAGGACAAGGCCCCCAACTACCTAAAACCCAAAGACAACCTGAAGGAAAGTCTAGTAACCTAAATTAATGGAGTCCTCAAAAAACGAGGGTTCACCAAGTGCTAACTTGAAATGCTGTAACTTTACTTGCCACGAGGCTGAGTACAAGCACCGGAATCTACATTATAAAATAATGTAAAACAGAGAGAGGTATACATCAGTACGTGGAATGTACACTATACTCATATAAAGTAACATATGGAGGAAACAATGGAATAATGTTTCTGAAAAATAAAGTCATAATTATAATAAAGTGACAAAAGAGAAATAGTTGGAATCCATGTTTTAAGATCTTCTTTCAAAAGCATATACATTAAGATGGGTACTCTAAATCAGTGGCCTTGCATAATCATAATATAAGATAACACAGTTAATATACCTCAAATAAAGTTAAGGACATATCGTAAAAGATGCATAAACTGGAGAGTTTTTTATAATCGACATACGTTATGTGAGCTCATGACGCCCAACTTACAATTCTAGTTGGATGGGCTGCTCTATACCTTGATGTGGTATAGAACCTTATCTTGTCTTATGTGAATCCACTAACATGAGCCACAAAAGTCTAAAGGTCAACCGTCAAAGCGGTGAAATATAATTTTACGTTGGCACATAGTTATGAGACTTGAGTTTAATAAACCCGCATTCTCTCGGTACTAAATAATCCTCCCAAGACAACATGTATACATATAATGTTCATATGTATGTAAAAATCTTGTCATTTATATCATATGTGAGACTAATCTCAAAAGGTCATATCTTGAAAATAACCTATATTCAGGTTGTAAGTCATATTATACTTGCTTTCATGTTTAAAAGTCATAAATACATAAGGAACCATAAAAATCATGCTAAATTAGTGTAATAGGGTTTTAAAACCAAAGAGAAACAATGAAATCATGAATTAATTAAGAAGGATCCTAAATTCATAAAAAGCCCTAGCTTTGCTTCTAAAAATCTTCAAGAGTTCTTGAGAATCAAAATACTTTAGGCATGAGAGTGAAGGGATACTCTCGTTGCAGATACATGAGGAGATGAGACTTAGAAGGAGAACTCTCTTTGGTCTCTTGGAATTTTATAGCTTGAACTTGAGAGATCATTCTATATATGGTTTTCTTGGAGATGAAGAGTGGAGAAGAATATTAAATTGAAAACCTTAGGATTTTTGAAGAGAATCTTGAACTTGGAGACTTTAGATCTTGCGAAATTGGAGAAATCCCTTTCTAAAGCACTTGATTTTTTGGAAGAAGGAGAATTGGGGATTTTGAGAGTTTTTATACGATAATTATGTTATTAGGTTGTAAGATGGACTTAGGGAAGTGGATTGAGGGTAAAAGGTCAAGAATACCCTTCTAGAAACGTAAGAAGACCATAAAAGTCAAAGAAAATGACCTTTTAATGAATTCTGAGAGCCAAATCGGTGATCTGAAGGTTCCATTGCCAAATAACTCGGTGGATCACCAAATGGGGATCTAGATCGTCAAAAAATTAAGAGATATGAGGTTTTTGGGATATTTTGGCAAGGTAATTTGACGATTCACCAAACCATTCGACGAGTCGCTGAAATGACAGGTGTCCTAGCCAAATTTCTCAGCCCGGACATGTTCGTGTAAAAAGACCATAACTTTCTACTCTGAATTTGAATTGATGCAATCTCAGTGGTGTTGGAAAGAAGACTCATAAAACTTTAATGCGATAGTTTATGGGCCACTTAACTCTTTATATGCTGGGAGATATTATCATTTCAAGTTTACCCTTGCATGAATGATATACCGTGAGTTTACAGTATTTTTAATATATTTCACTTAAGAGATGTGTGTGTCTAGGGCCGTTTTGTATTAGAATTAATGTGTTTGTGTTATAATTGCAGGAAATATGATTGGACGAGGTTGAGAAAGACAACAACTGAAATTCTGCAGAAGGAGCCACCTACGGAAGTGACCTACGGACCTAGGTCCAGTCACGCTCCGTAGGTGGGTGGCGTAGATGGAGCATCAGGGAAGTCTTGACCAAGTGTGGAACTATGAAGGCCATTGACGGAGCGTAGGTCGACCCATGGGCCGTCCTACATATTTGTCATTTGTATTAGAGATTTTGAGTTCTAGTACCTGATGAAAAGTTCTAAGTGTGGAGCCACGAAGGGCACCCACCTACTGTCCGTACTGCACAACCGTCGTTTGCATATGAAAGTTGAAGGTTCCAACCTTTGTGGAAAAATTCTTAGTCCTGAGTTACGGAAGGGACCTACAAACCGTAGGTCGATCCACGGTCCGTAGGTCAGTCTCGTCGATTGAAGCCGCGTCCAGCAGTTTATTTCCTTATTTCGTTTCCTTTTTGTTTAGGACAATATTTTCTATACATAGAGTATGTAGACCTCGTTTTTGGGGGGTTAGACAGTATTGTTAACTTTTAATTCTTGGTATTTTCTTGGGAATTAACTTGCAAACTCTAGCAATTTGATTTCCTAATTTCGGTTTATAAAGATTCTTGCTTTGAATTTCAATTGGAAATTACGAGTTTCTTCTACTCATTACGTAAGTTTATGAATTCTTCTTCTAAAAATATGAATTGTGTTCTTGCTAGCTTGGGTAACTAAATCCACAACTAGGGTTGTGGGAACCATGAATGATTAACCAAGTATGAATAGTAACTAAGTAATTCTTGAATAGTGTTGTTGCATGCATTGATAATTCTTTCGTTTAGAAGTCTTTTTAATGGTGGCCAATGTTAGAACTCGCCTTGTTGCTATTTGTGGGACCAAGGAGGTAGTTAATAAGAAAAGAATTATCAACAGAGATTTAGTGTGATACTATCTTATAGTCATGTCAATTGGTGCGAGGGTGAAAACTAAGCCATACATTGATGTGATGTCTAATCTGAGGTAAATGTAAGGGTTAGTAAATTATACACACATAGCTGGACCAAGGTGCGGGATGAAATTCTCTATTTGGCGGACCAAGCACTTAGGGATACATAACTTAACACTTTGCATGTGATACACTAGGAAATGATTACTATGACTAGGATTACCGCGTTATGAGCTTATGGGGAACACATACACCCTAGTTTCTTTCTCTCATTGATAACAACTAAAGTTCGAATCTTGCTCACTTGCTCTCTAAACAACAATCAGTTATTTGTTACATAAACATCCTCCCTCCCTTTACTTACTTGTCTCCGAAATACGTTGACTAAATGAATATAATTGTAAGTTAAAGTTAAGTCTAAACCATATTCCTCGTGGGATCGACCCCAACCTATAAGTTGGGTTCTTTATTTGACAACGATCGCTTATACTTCTTTAGGGAGGTGTAATTTGAGCGTATCAAATTTTGGCGCTGCTGCCGGGGAATAAGGCTTTTAGATAAGTTTAACTACAGTATTGAACTTTAGTCAATTATTTCCTAATATTACATTTTCTTTGTTTTTGTTTTCTTCAGGTTTCTGCTCTAATGTATGCCAAGTACACGGAGTCGAGGCGAACCATTGACCCCGTACGATCTGGAGTTGAGCAAACCTTTGAGAAGGATGAATAATCAAGGGGTCCGTGATCACCTAGTCATAGAGGAGCCTGAGAACCAAGTGAATAGTGAGAATGTTCAGGTTTAGGCTAATAATCTACTTGGAGATGCATTGAGGGTGCAAGCTCCACCTGAACCAAGACTGCGTGATAATTATAGGGTCGAATTCAACACTGTCGAATCTGAAGGACCCATTGTTCTCCCTCCTCTACCCCCAAGACATACATTTGTGGTGACTATCAGTTTGATGCAGAAGCTTACAACGAGGGATTTATTTTCTGGTATGGCTTCAGAAGATCCGTATGGGCACATGGCCAAGTTGAAGAGTGTTTGAAAGAGTTATGTGGGGCGATCGGAGTTGGACATGAACGTCATAAGGTTGAGAGTCTTCCCTCTATCATTGATCGGTGATGCCGCAATATGGTTTTCTGAGCTTCCGTACAACTCGATTCACACATGGGATCAATTGTAGAAGGTGTTCATGGACAAGTACTTTCCATTATAAAAGAAGCTAAACCACAAAGATAAACTCAACAATTTCGTGGCACTACCTGGAGAGTCTATGAGTAGTTCGTGGGATAGGTTCACTGCATTCATAAGAAGTGTTCTAAATCACCGTATCGATGATGAGTCACTGAAGGAGTATTTATACAGATGTCAAGATGACAATGGTAAGGCTGTGCTTGATACTATCGCAGGAGGATCATATGGTGAGTGCACTTTTGAGGAGATCGTTGAGAAACTAGAGAAGATTTCCTGAAACAATAAAGCATGGAGCACTCGCAAGTCAAACACTGGAAGAAGCATTTTTGCAGTTCACTCTGCACCTAGTCAATCTGCCGATGACATTCGTGAGGAGATGGCTCAGATGAGGACAAAACTTGGGTTAGTGTTGAAGCATGTTAGCAGAGGTGCAGAAAAGGTAAATGCGGTGAATTATTTGACTAGGACTCCACTACCACCGGTAGAGGAATGCTACTATGAGGAGGATACGTACTTGGTGAATGATCAGACGGTGGGTTAAGAGCCAATGCCCAAGGTTCCAACTCGGATAATTGGCGTCAAGGTCAAGGAAACCAAGGTCGGAACTATGGCAACTACAATCGAGAGGGTCAATATGTCGATGATGGGAACTACAATGGCGAAAACAACTACAACCGAAATAACTATGGCAATAAGAATGATAGAGTTGGGCCTTATGTCCCTCTACAAAATCAGGAATCTGGCAATAGGGAAGCTGGGGGTAGTATTTCACGGATTGAGGATATGATGCTGAAGATGAAAAGTTTGATTCGTCTGATGAGAATGTGAAGGAGATGCGAAACAACTTGTCTGGAATCAGTTAAAAAGTTGATGCCCATGCAGTGTCGATCAAGCAACTTGAGCAACAGATGAATCAGTTGTCCACTACAGTAAACCCATGTCAGCCTGGCACACTTCCTAGTAACACCATCCAAAATCCGAAGAATGTTGAGCATTGTATGTCAGTCACTACTCGAAGGGGTAAGCAAACCATTGATCCATCTATGCCGTCTGAGGTTGAAATTGTCGTTGAGAAATATGATGATGAGATTGAGGTTACTGGAGAGTCCAAAAGTGCTACAGAGAAGGAAACAGAGATAACCCAAAAAATTGTCCCCATGCCTAGACCTCTACCTGAAGAAGGGAAATACCGCAGGTTTATTACTATGTTGAAACAACTTTCCATTAATGTTCCGTTGATAGAAGCTTTGGAGCATATGCCTGGGTATTCGAAGTTCATGAAAGATTTAGTGACTAAGAAGAGGTCCGTGAGTTTTGAAGATGATGCTAGGTTGCAACATTGTAGTGCTATTTCTACAAGGTCACTTGTGCAGAAGAAGGAGGATCCTGGTGCCTTCACTATTCCATGTACCATCGGGTTGTTGCATTTTACTAAGGCGTTGTGTGATTTGGGTGCTAGCATTAATCTGATGCCATTGTCTATTTACAAGAAGTTGGGTTTAGGGGCTCCAAAACCAACTGCGATGCGATTAATCATGGCCGATAGAACTGTGAAGAGGCCCATTGGTGTTCTCCAAGATGTGTTTGTGAAAGTGGAGTCATTTATTTTTCTGGCGGATTTTGTGATACATGACTGTGAGGTTGATTTTGAGGTCCCCATCATCCTAGGGAGACCATTCCTTGCTACTGGCGCGCCTTGGTCGATATGAAGAAAGGGTAGATGAAGTTCCAATTGAATAGTGAAGAGGTAACTTTTAATATTTGTAGGTCCATGAAGCAGGAAAGTGATCTCATATTAGTGTTCGTGGTGAATCTTATTGTGGGTCAAGGTTCTGATGTGTCTATTGAAGAGCGGTTGGGTGTTAATGCACTTGCAGTGGTGATGATGAATTTTGAGGGTGATGGTATTGAAGGCTATGATGAGTTAGTTGCCGCACTTGATATGTTCGAATTCCGTTCCAAACCGAAGAGATTAGAGTTAGATATGAAGAATCGAGACTCTCCACCTGCAAAACCGTCTGTTAAAGAGGCTAAAAAATTGGAGCTTAAGGCACTACCATCACATTTGAGGTATGTATTCTTGGGGAGAGATGGTACTTTACCGGTCATCATTGCGGCCGATTTGAATGCAGAACAAGTTGAGGCTTTGGTTTCTGTGTTAAATAGGTTCAAGAGGGCTATTGGGTGGACTATTGCAGACATTATTGGGATTCCTCCTGGCATCTGTTCTCATAAAATCCAACTCACGGCGGACCATAAGCCTAGTATTGAGCACCAAAGGAGACTAAATCCGCCTATGCAAGAGGTAGTGAAAAAGGAAATAATCAAGTGGTTGGATGCTGGAGTCATTTATCCCATTGCAGTTAGTAGTTGGGTTTGTCCTATTCAGTGTGTACCCAACAAAGGTGGGATGACTGTGGTACCTAATGCGAGAAACGAGCTTGTTCTGATGAGGCCCATGACTGGATGGAGAGTATGCATGGACTACCGGAAATTGAATGCTTGGATAGAAAATGACCACTTCCCTATGCCGTTCATAGATCAGATATTAGACCGCCTTGCTGGTAAGGGTTGTTATTGCTTTCTTGATGGTTATTCGGGCTACAATCAGATTTCCATAGCTCCAGAAGACCAAGAGCAGACCACCCTCACTTACCCTTATGGGACTTTTGCCTTTAAACAGATGTCATTTTGGTTGTGCAATGCTCCAGCAACCTTCTAGCGTTGCATGATGTCGATATTCTCTGATATGGTGGAGGACACTATTGAGGTATTTATGGATGATTTCTCTGTGGTAGGTGACTCATATAATGGTTGTTTGGATCATTTGGCCGAGGTACTTAAACGGTGTGAAGAGTGTAATCTTGTGCTCAATTGGGAAAAGTGCCACTTCATAGTGAAAGAAGGGATAGTTCTGGGTCATCAGATTTTTGAGAAGGGTATTGAGGTTGATAGAGCAAAAGTCGAGGTAATAGAAAAGCTTCCACCACCTATCTCTGTTAAAGGTGTTAGAAGTTTTCTTGGGCATGCAGGCTTTTATAGGAGGTTTATCAAGGATTTCTCCAAAATTGTACACCCATTGTGCAAATTTCTCAAAAAAGGAGTGTAAGTTTGAGTTTGATGATGCTTGTCTGAGAGCATTTGGAGAGTTGAAATAAAAGCTAGTTTCTGCACCTATCATTATTTCACCGGATTGGAGGCAACCGTTTGAAGTAATGTGTGATACGAGTAGAGTGGCGCTTGGTGTAGTATTGGGATAGAGGCGAGAGAAGATTCTTCATCCTATTTACTATGCAAGCAAAGCTCTAAATGTGGCTCAAAAGAACTATACAGTGACTGAACATGAACTCCTTGTTGTGGTTTTCACATTCGAGAAATTTTGATCCTACTAACTTGGTACTAAGGTGATAGTGCATACTGACCATTCTGCATTGAGGTATTTGATGGCTAAGAAGGATGCAAAATCGAGGTTGATTAGATGGGTGTTGTTGCTGCAAGAGTTTGGTTTTGAGGTTAAAGATAGAAAGGGGACATAAAATCAAGTTGCCGATCACTTGTCCAGATTAGAGGAGGAAGCTATGCTCAAGCTAGGAAATGGGGCTGAAATTTATGATGCTTTTCCAGATGAATAGGTATTGGTTGCTTCTCATGATTTGATTCCTTGGTTCGCAGACTTCGCTAACTATTTGGCAAGTGATCTGGTTCCATCGGATTTGTCTTTTCACCAAAGGAAAAAGTTTATGCATGATGTGAAGAAGTTCTTTTGGGATGAGCCTTACTTGTTTCGTATTTGCGCTGATGGGATTATTCGTCGCTGTGTGCCCGAGGTTGAGATTATGAGTATACTAGAGGCGTGTCACTCTTCGCCTGTTGGTGGGCATCATAGTGGTATTCGGATTGCGCATAAAATTTTGCAGTCTGGGTATTCTTGGCCTACCATTTCCTAAGATGCTCATGATTTCGCCAAGTCTTGTGATCGTTGCCAAAGAGAAGGAGGGATTTCAAAGAGGCAAGAGCTTCTTATGAATCCGATATTAGTGATTGAGTTGTTTGATGTATGGTGCATTGATTTTATGGGTCCATTTGTGAGCTCACATGAGATGAAGTATATTCTTGTTGTGGTTGATTATGTGTCAAAGTTGGTGGAGGCAATTGCGCTTCCCAACAATGAAGGTAAAAGTGTCACCGTATTCCTGAAAAAGAATATCTTCTCCAGATTTGGTACACCTAGGTCGATTATCAGCGATGGAGGTTCTCACTTCTGTAATAAGTTGTTCAAGGCGCTACTTGAGAAATATGGCGTTCGCCACAATGTAGCCACCTTTTACCATCTGCAGTCTAGTGGGCAAGTTGAAGTGTCCAACAAAGAGATCAAGCAGATTCTTGCTAAGACTGTGAATGCTAATAAAACATATTGGTCAAAGAGCCTTGATGATGCTCTATGGGCCTATCACACCGCATTCAAGACTCCCATAGGTATGTACCCCTACCAACTTGTATATGGGAAGTCTTGTCATTTGCCGGTAGAGCTAGATCATAAGTCTATGTGGGCGTTAAAGAAGTTGAATTTGGATTGGGGTGCAGCATCGAATCAATGAGTGAATGACATGAATGAGCTTCATGAGTTCCGCCTAAGAGCTTATGAAAGTTCAGCCTTGTACAAAGAGAAGATGAAAAAGTATCATCATCAAAAGACTGAAAAGCGTGAATATGCTATGGGTGATCTGGTACTTCTATCCAACTCTAGGTTGCGCTTATTTCCTGGCAAACTCAAGTCCAAGTGTACCGGGCCATTCATAGTCACTCAAGTGTTCCCACATGGAGCGGTCGAGCTCGAGAACAAGGAGGGAACAAGGTTCAAGGTGAATGGGAAAAGGATAAAGGTCTACATGGGCAAAGAGGAGAATGTGCAAGAGGTGGTTGAGGCCTACTATCCTAATGAAATCTTAGTAATCAAGAGGCCTACGTTGTGCCGCGACGTTAAATCAAGTGCTGCTTGGGAGGCAACCCAAGATGTACAATCTAGCCAACTATAGGTTTTTCTTTTCGATCTAGAAGCTTGCTTTGTTTATTTGATTTTTTTTTGTAATTCTTAAATTGGTATTTTATTTTTGTTTAGTGTTGGCTAGATATAGAGTAGGGTCCGTGTCTAAAAAGTGTCCAGAAAATGTCAAAAGAAAGTCCTAACGGTTGCTACATATGCAGGGATGAAAAGCCAAATCTACAGAAAATGTCTGTTGTAGAGGTCTACGGACCCCATCGACGGTCTGTGGTTCAATCCACAGATCGTGAATGGTGTCCGTAGACACCAGGTAAGTCCTCAAATTTTTTCTAAGTGTTGAGTGACCTACGGACCCCACCTACGGTCCGTAGGTTGACACACGGCCTGTAGACGGGGTCTTATGGGTCCAAACCTAGGTTTTGCCCAACCTGACTCGGACATCTTTTAAAATAAAATCCTTTATTTTTTATTCATCTCCCACATTCAAAACTCCCTCCTAACCGTTTCTAACCCTTTACTCTTCCAAAATCACTCCATCAAACTCCCTAATCCCACAGATCACTCCTCATTCACTTCCCCAAATTCCCTTATCACTTTTCTCTCTTCCCAAATCCTCATCTCCATTTCCCCAGCGATTTCATTATCCGGGTTCGGTGTCGAAAGGCTAGCCAAAAAGGTCTAAGGAGTTCATTGTCATCACAAAATCACCCACTTCCAATACTTGTAAGGTAAACGACTTCACTTTAACTTTGAATTTCGGTACTCATTGTTCATAACATGAAGTCACGAAGTAGGTCTTGACCTTGGGTTGTTTTTGTATGAAATTGCATGATAAACTATAGTTAGAAACACCCTTGTGACGATAGAATGTGATTGTGTTATCTTTGTAATCAAATAAATATGGGTAAATAGTCTAAATTGAAGTTTTGACTTAGGGTTCGTAGTTTTGTATGCTACAAAAGTTAAATAATAAGCAATCGAAACCCTAGGGATGACAAACTACCATAAATTGTGTTGAAATGTATGATTAGACTTAGGTTGATTGTTTGACCTGTTGAAACAATGGTTTAAAAATGAGGCATGTCTGATACCTGACTCACGAGACCCCGTCCATGGACCGTAGGTCAACCTACAGACCGTAGATCAATTTCGTGGGTCTGTTGCACATGGAGAATCCACTAAGTGTGGAACCACAGAGGTGGACTACAGTCCGTAGGTCAACCTACAGACCGTTCTGCACATCCATGGTTCCCATCAGAGCCCAACTTTTTGGGACCTCTGACCTATAGAGGGGACCCACGGGACGTAGGTACCCACTGTAGGTGGCCACTGATGCTACTATACATAAATTTTTTTAGTTTTTGTTTTGGTTCTTTCTTCTGTCTAAAAATTTTTCGAGTGTGGTATTGGTTTATGTTGGTATTAATTCATCCTCCACAGGTACCATGGCTCCCAAGAAAGCTCCGACCTTCGCCGCAAAGGGGAAGTTGAAATCTGTGGCACCATCCTTCTGGTTGATTGATAAAGATACTGATGTGGAGAATGACCCTGCATATGTCCCACCCACTACTAGGACAGCCCCTACGGCACCATGCATTACACGAAATCAAGCACGACAGGTGAGTCCCGACGTAGTCACTGCCTCCCAATCTGATGAAAAGGATACACTGATCAGTTCACCGGCTGGTTCTGAGTCAGCTTCTGGCTCCGGCTCTGACTCCGATTCCACATCCGGCTCCAGTTCACATGGTAGAACTGCCTCGTCTGATAAGGCTACTAGTGCGGGGGACATTCCAGTTCCACCAAACACCGAGCCTGTTGCAGTTGCTGATGAGCCAAACCGGTGGTGTGTAAGTGGTTAATGGAAAATATACAGGGATGCCCAGATGATAAATGAGAACGAGAGGATAGCTTGATTGATTACCGAGGAGCGCCGGTCTCTCACATGTAGCCTTTATACTATGCCTGACATTCATGCACTTTTCCAGAAGCACAAGTGCGAGTGGATGACTCGTAGCCCAGGGTCTTACAACAAGGAGATCATGAGGGAGTTCTATGCTTCCTACGCAGCCACCCTACGAGGTTCAATTGAAAGATGGGCCAAGCCCGCCGCCCAGCCTCCACTCAAGGCTACACTAGTTCATGGGTTCTCAGTTGATATATCGGAGGCTACTATCCACAGATTCCTCTACGGCCCAGGCCACACTCTAGCAATCAACACGGCCAAGTTTGATTATCAATGGGACATTGTTTGGAGTGGGGCTTTCCAGAGAAATGCAGAGCAGATGGAGACTTTATTGCGCTGGTTGGGCCGTTACCTTGCTACAAACGGAGAGCGCACCGAGTGGGTCAGCACCCTAAGTTTAAGCATCAAGAAGGCCACCTTGAATTTTGTGGACAAATTCTTTTGGCTATTGGTACGAAACAGGGTGTCTCCTACATAGGTAGATAATGTTCGTACTTGGGACCGCGCAGTCATGGTGGCAGCCCTAGTTGCTGGGTTTGAGATGGATTTTGCCTGCATGATTATTGCGGAGATTCATGAGAGGGCCTTCAAGTCCACCACCACTTACCCATTCCCATGCCTCATTTTTCAATTGCGCAGGGATTTTGGAATGCTGGTTTGGCATTTTGATAAGTTGATTCAGGCGTCAAACACCCTAGATATAGGCTTGATTCGAGATGAGGCCAATGTGGCTGCATCGCGCAGAGAGCCACAAGTCGAGGTGCCACCATTGGGAGCAGACTTAGTTGCAAATGTGGAGCAGATGCAGGGTTAGGAGCTTGCCCCTCCAACCACTACTGAGGATGCCCCGGCTTCCCATTCTCCGGTCGCCAGTCAAGCCTTTAGCTTCTTTAGAGCCACCCCCTCTTCAGGGTGTATTGTTGTACCCTTAGCTCGAGTCCAGAAGTTGGAGGCTCAGATGGCTACCCTGCTTCAGCTTGTGAGGCCGTGGATGCAGCGGGCGATTTAGGAGTCTGCGACTAGGGAGGAGCAGCGGATGGAGCAGATGATGGACCGAAATGTTCAAGACATTCACCAACACCTTTAGGCATTTGAGCTGCATGTCTTAGAGCGACCAGCCCCCACCACAAATGTCTCTACTTTCTGGATGAAGTTAGCTAGTCTCCGGGTTGATCTTGACACCTTCATATCTCCACTATAGACTGAGCCTGAGTCAGCCCCCACATCATCGGTTGATAATACGGTGTTCGATGCTCTATTCGGAGATGAGATACCACATCATGCTTTTTCCCATCATGCTGGGAAGCGCCACCGCTCCAGTCAGGCTTCTGATGATACTGAGGTCGGGAGAGTTAGCAAGATGGAGCGCTAAGAGACTAAGGCAGTTCCGCGGGCATCTATCATTGATGAGGAGTTGCAACAATAGAGGATTAGAGAGATTGGTGTTGGTGCCTCTAGCAGTGTGAGCACCACTGATGGTGCGGTGAGGGTAAATGTTAGCACTATTGAGGGTGCTGAGACTATTGATGCAGGCACTACTGAGGGTGACCCGATTGTTAGTCCAGCGAGCTCCGGGAAACTGGACCCACCCACTTGTTGATAGGTCTTCGGCGCTATGCACCACAGGTTTGGTTCACCCAATCCTTTATTCTTTACTTTTTATGCATTGGGGACAATTGCACTCTATTTTATTGGGGATGGGGTAAATGCATTGTGAGTGATAGGGTGAAGTCTGAGTAACCTAAATCATAATCCTCTATTGGAGTTTTCTTGCCTGTGTTCTTTTCCCCCAAGAGACTGTCTTAATTTCTGTTGAACCGACATGTGTAGGAATGTATGTGTAGGAGTAGTGACAAATAAAATCATGATGGCATGAAAGAAAAGCATGATAAAAATGATCCCTGTCCAAAAATGTTGAATTGTACTGAATCTATGGTCTTGATGAGTTGAATGTGTTGGATCTAAATGTGGCATGATAAGAACCGATTTGACCTTATAACTTAAGCTAAAAACTTGAACTGGGTAATCTGATAATCTGAAAATGAAACAAGGTGCCAAGAGTGTGTGAGGATAGTTGAATGTTCAGACAATTTTGTGCTAATCTAGAACTTGCCCCGTTGGTCCCTGCTAGGATAATCTAGGCTAGGAGTTGGGAAGTGATCATACGCCATTGTTCAAATTAGTCCACTTAATCCTAAAATATCTAACCAAATGGTAGCATTATTCCCTTTTGATCCAAATATTTGAGCCTAAAATTGACCATTTCTTTTAATTCACCTAACTCACCTTCCCTTAAAATATTGTCTTGGCCCCGGTCCCTCCTTGGACATGTGCACCTCAACTAATGCAAAATGCATAAGTTGAGGGTGGCTATGAAAGAGGAAACCAAATGAAAAAGGGTATGAAAAGAGTTGTGTGTTGAAAAGAGAAAAAAAGAAAGTGGATGTGACTTTGTGCAAAAAGAAGCAAAAGAAAAGTGTTGAAAGAAATAAAAGAAAACTGAAGTGAAAGAAAAAGAAGAAAGTGAGAAATAAGAGTCATAAAGTCAAAAGTCACATCCATGTTGCAAAGAGTTAAGGGAAAGAAAGTGAAATGAAAAGATGCCAAAAATAGGTCAAGGAAGAGGTAAATAGCCAATATAATGTCAAAGAGGGTAGAAAGTCACTAAAAAGTACCCAAATGTACCACACTTGACCCTGATCCTACGTTACAAACTAAGAAAGACCTATAGTGATCCTAGCAACTAGTTTGGAGAGTCTAACCGGTAAAAATAAGGGCAAGTCTATGGCATTGAGCACTAACTGTACTTGAAGTTACTTCTGAGAGTGAGTGTTGAATGAATCCTTGTACTCAAAATTTTATTCATTGTGTGAAAAAGGGATTTCGTTTGAAGTAAGGGCACTAGTTACATTGTCGGAAAGTTGGTACCTTAGTGATAGTGAAACAGTGTATGTTGTGTGTCTATTGGTCGATCTTTGTCATATCTTGATATGCATGAGTTAGCTTGTTGAGTCTAGGATAAAAGATTTGCACTGAGAGAGTGGGATGGATTGAAATAGCCATGTGGTTGCTTGAGTTTGTATGTCTGCTTCTACACAAGTGTCGTTTAGGGTTTAGTGCGTCGCTTGAGGACAAACAATGAATATAAGTTGAGGGTGTTGATATACCATGAGTTTACGGTATTTTTAATACATTTCACTTAAGAGTTGTGTGTGTTTAGGGCCATTTTGTATTAGAATTAATGTGTTTGTGTTATAATTGCAGGAAATAGGTTTGGACGAGATTGAGAGAGACAACAGTTGAAATTCTGCAGAAGGAGCCACTTACGAAAGTGACCTACAGACCGTAGGTCCAGTCATGCTCCTTAGATGGGTGGCGTAGATGGAGCATCAGGGAAGTCTTGACCAAGTGTGGAACTACAGAGGCCATTGACAGAGCGTAGGTCGACCCACGGACCGTAGGTCAACCTACGGTCCGTACTGCACAACCGTCGTTTGCATCTGAAAGTTGAAGGTTCCAACCTTTGTGGAAAATTCTAAGTCCTGAGCTATGAAAGGGACCTACGGACCGTAGGTCGATCCATTGTCCATAGGTCAGTCTTGTCGATTGAAGCCGCATCCAGCAGTGTATTTCCTTATTTCGTTTCCTTTTTGTTTAGGATAATGTTTTCTATAAATAGGGTATGTAAACCTCGTTTTTGGGGGTTAGACATTATTGTTAACTCTTAGTTCTAGGTATTTTCTTGGGAATTAACTTGCAAACTCTAGCAATTTGATTTCCTAAATTCGGTTTATAAAGATTCTTGCTTTAAATTTCAATTGAAGATTACGGGTTTCTTCTACTCATTACGTAAGTTCATGAATTCTTCTTCTAAAAATATGAATTGTGTTCTTGTTAGCATGGTAACTAAATCCACAACTAGGGTTGTTGGAACCATGAGCGATTAACAAAGTATGAATAGTAACTAACTAATTCTTGAATAGTGTTGTTGCATGCATTGATAATTCTTTCGTTTAGAAGTCTTTTTAACTGTGGACAACGTTACAACTCGCCTTGTTGCTTCTTGCCGAACCAAAGAGGTAGTTAATAAGAAAAGAATTATCAATGGAGATTTATTGTGATACTATCTTATAGTCTAATGTCAATTGGTGCGAGGGTGAAAACTAAGCCATACATTGATGTGATGTCTAATTTGAGGTAAAGGTAATCGTTAGTAAATTATACACACGTAGCCGGACCAAGGTGTGGGGTGAAATTCTCTATTTGGCGGACCAAGCACTTAGGGATACATAACTTACCACTTTGCATGTGATACACTAGGAAAGGATTACTATTACTAGGATTACCGCGTTATGAGCTTATGGGGAACACATACACCCTAATTTCTTTCTCTCATTGATAACAACTAAAGTTCGAATCTTGCTCACTTGCTCTCTAAACAACAATCAGTTATTTGTTACACAAACATCCCCCATTTATTTACTTGTCTCCGAAATACGTTGACTAAATGAATATAATCGTCAGTTAAAGTTAAGTCTAAACCATATTCCTCGTGGAATTGACCCCAACCTACAAGTTGGGTTCTTTATTTGACAACGATCGCTTATACTTCTTTAGGGAGGTGTAATTTGAGCGTATCAAATTTTGGCGCCGCTGCCGGGGAAGAAGGCGTTTTGATTAAGTTTAACTACATTATTGAACTTTAGTCAATTATTTCCAAATTTTTCATTTTCTTTTGTTTTTATTTTCTTCAGGTTTCTGTTCTAGTGTATGCCAAGTACACGGAGTCGAGGGGAACCACTGACCCCATACGATCCAGAGTTGAGAAAAACTTTGAAACGGATGAATATTCAAGGGGCCCGTGATCACCCAGTCATAGAGGAGCCTAAGGACCAAGTGAATAATGAGAATGTTCAGGTTCAGGGTGATAATCTTCTTGGAGATGCATTGAGGGTGAGAGCTCCACCTGAACCAAGACTGCGTGATAATTACAGGGTCGAATTCAACACTGTCGAATCTGAAAGACCCATTGTTCTCCCTCTTCTACCTCCAGGGCATACATTTATGGTGACTAGCAGTTTGATGCTAATGCTTACAACGAGGGCTTTATTTCTGGTATGGCTTTAGAAGATCCGTATGGGCACATGGCCAAGTTGAGGAATGTTTGCAAGGGTTGTGTGGGGCTACCGGAGTTGGACATGAACGCCATAGGGTTAAGAGTCTTCCCTTTATCATTGACTCGCGATGCCGCGGTATGGTTTTCTGAGCTTCCGTACAACTCGATTTACACATGGGATCAATTGCACAAGGTGTTCATGGCCAATTACTTTCCATTGTCAAAGAAGCTGAACCACAAAGATAAACTAAACAATTTCGTGGCACTACCTGGAGAGTCTGTGAGGAGTTCGTGGGACAGGTTCACTGCATTCATAAGAAGTGTTCCGAACCACCGTATCGATGATGAGTCATTGAAGGCGTATTTCTACAGAGGTCAAGATGACAATAGTAAGACTGTGCTTGATACTATCGCAGGAGGATCATATAGTGAGTGCACTTTTGAGGAGATCGCTGAGAAACTGGAGAAGATTTCCCGAAACAATAAAGCATGGAGCATTCGCAAGTCAGACTCTGGAAGAAGCACTTTTGCAGTTCACTCTGCACCTAGTCAATCTGCCGATGACATTCGTGAGGGGATGGCTCAGATGAGGACAGAACTTGGGTTGCTGTTGAAGCATATTAGCGGAGGTGCATAAAAGGTAAATGCGGTGAATTATTTGACTAGGACTCCACTACCACCGGTAGAGGAATGTTACTATGAGGAGGATGCGTACTTGGTGAATGATCAGACGGGGGGTTTCCGAGCCAATGCCCAAGGTTCCAACTCGGATAATTGGCACCAAGGGAAAGGAAACCAAGGTCGGATCTATGGCAACTACAACCGAGAGGGTCAATATGTCCGGGATGGTAACTACAATCGTGACAACAACTACAACCGGAACAACTATGACAACAAAAACGATAGAGTTGGGCCTTATGTCCCTCCACAAAATTGGGAATATGGCAATAGGGAAGCTGGGGGTAGTATGTCACGGATTAGTATTACTAGGATTACCACGTTATGAGCTGATGGGGAACACATACACCCTAGTTTCTTTCTCTCATTGATAACAACTAAATTTCGAATCTTGCTCACTTGCTCTCTAAACCACAATCAGTTATTTGTTATAAAAACACCCCCCCCCCGTTAACTTACTTGTCTCGGGAATACGTTGACTAAACGAATATAATCGTAAGTTATAGTTAAGTCTAAACCATATTCCTCCTGGGATCGACCCCAACCTACAAGTTGGGTTCTTTATTTGACAATGATCGCTTATACTTCTTTAAGGAGGTGTAATTTGAGTGTATCAATGATCTAATGGGAACACCTTAGACGGTAGAAATGCTGTGAACTTGGCTTGATGTTAGAGGTCCATCATGACCCTACATCATTTTCGATAATTTTTATACAGTTGGTAAAGAACCTTAAAACACATGAGTAATTAGGACATCCCCTGGTTCAAGCTCATATACTTACGATGATTGATTCGTATTCTTAGAGTAGAGTTGCAAGGTGTTACAATATCTCTCCCTTGGAATAATTCGTCCTCGAATGAAGATTAAATATAGTATAGACATGTGAATAGAATCAACTAAGTTTTCATTAGGCTATTTGATTTATATATAATAGCATATACTAAATTTTTATCAACACTATGTGGTCTAGCAAACAACAACAACAAGGAATTTAGAAGCTTGAGCTAAGAGTGTAAGAATTAGCACATGCCAGAAAAACATAAACAAGGTGGTGGACTTAGCCTCCACTGGCCTCTGTAAGACTTAAAAAGGGAAATCTTAAAATATTTTGAGGGAAGGAATCATAAACATAATTTATGTGAGACACCGACATAGATTCATAAAGTATGAACAATATAAGTTTGAACTGTCACGACCTAATGTACACCCTAGACATGACATGACGTATAAGACCCCGAGAAGCCCTACAATAGCCACTTTACATAGATACAACATAATATAATAGAAAACATGAGAATTTAAGGTAAAAAGTCTCATATCAAGATGAGTTTAACATAAGAGCGGAAGTCTACACATTGTCTTGACAAGTCAATCTAATACATCAAAAGAAGTTGTCAGGACGTAACCCATACACAACGTACAACATCTGAAAACTAAATAAATGATAAAAGCATAGTAAAGGTGACATGGTCCTCGGAACATAAGGAATCACCAAGTCTTTGATCCATAAAGCAATCCACTAGCCACGAGAATGGGAAGGAGAAGTATCTAACCCTACATTATTAAACAATGTAGGCACAATTATACATTAGTACATGAAATGTACTAAGTACGAGGGATATGTATAAAAACATAAAACATGATCATAAGGGGACATAAAGAAAAATATGATAAGCATGACCAAGCTAAACATAGTAAAACCTTTAAGGAAGAATCATAACTCATGAACATGATCAAGTCATCTTAAAGTCCTAGCGAATGCCTCATACAAATTGTTAAAGTAACTTAGATCTTTTTGTGGGAAATTTATCATTAACCGACATAGACCACGTGAGCTATAATGTGGAATCCGGTGTCTTGCTTCCACACCGAAAAGAGATGTCCTACTTTCCAAGGTAAGGACCATAAACTTGTAGCTTAGGTGGATCTACTAGCTATGTATTTCTAAGACAAAAATAATGGGAGCACATAGTTAGGGACAAAGAGTTACTTCTAGAGACTCGACCTCTACTAACGGGAGAGCCTCCATGTCAACGTCCTATCGGTGCTAAGTAAAATCCCAACGGAATAATCATATTCATAAATATATCATCGTACGTACATGGAATAATTAAGTTACTAATCCCAGCTTAAATGATCATAGAGTAGCTCCTTAAATCATAAAGCATGCACGTGTGAGAAAAACTTTCACCAAATCATGATTTCATAAGCATGTGAGAAAACCTTTCACAATTTCATTGATTCTTGTCTTAGAAGTAGCCTTAGATCATAAAATCCATTTTTGTAAATCATGTATAAACTTTCATGGATCATATTCATAACTTCATATTGTTCATATCTTCATAAATGCATATCTTCATAAATGCATACCTTTATAAATTCATAGTCAAAATCATGAATAGTGCATGAGTCTTATAGAAATCAATTGGAAGTCATGTAGATTAATCAATTCATGCATAGAAAGATGGAAATTGAACAATTAAATCAACATCAACGAAGATCTATGAAGATCACATGAAACCCTAAGCAATTTAGGAGAAATTGAATTGGAAACTTAGAAATCATTGGGACCCATTCGATGAATGAAATCCAATGGTGAAACCTTATATACCTTGATAATCAAAGCACAATATAAATGTAGGAAAAATGAGACTTGAAGCTTGAACCCTAGTTTTCTTCCTTGAGACTTACTTGGCTTAGCTTAGATAAATGCTCTTTAAACTCATTCAATATCTTTCTCGCCTTATCCTGCTAACAACCTATGAATGTGCACCTGTCGGAAATCATCTTTAAGAGAATTTGGAGGGGATGAACTTGAATGGGGTTTGGGAATTTGTGAGAATGAGATGGTTTGGGTAGATTTTAGAGTTGAAGGGTAGATATAGGTCTCAAAATTAGGGTCAAAACGACATAGTATATGTATTAAATGCATAGGAAAAGACCTAAATACCCTTAATAACTAACTACCGGAGGACCCTACGATTTGGACCTATGGTCCGTAGATATCCCTACGGACTGTAGTGGTCAACTATAGGTGGATAAACTAGGGCCTAAAATTGTCCAACTTCCTACAACACCATTCTATGGACCATCAATCTTTCTATTGTCTGTAGACCCCATCCATAGACCTCTCTTTTTACCTAATTTTTTTTACTAAGTCTTGATTGCCCCTACGAAACCCATCTATGACTCGTCCAATTTCCTATGTCTCGTCATGTTCATTCATAGGTTAAACTTAAGAAACTTTTGTCACGAGCCAAGGGTACCCACTAGACGTAACATTGCGTACTCGACCCCGAAGGGGTCTCATACAGCCCTTAGCATCATCATAACATAAGATATTAGAAAAGTATGGAAAATTTAAAACTTCTTTAAAACCATACAATCGAAAACATTTTCATAAAGCAAGCGGAAGTCTTTCTATACTCTTTGTCTCAAAATACAACTTTTAGAATAAACTCTTGGGACACAGCCCATACAATAGTCTCAACATGAATATAGAAGACATAAAGGAAAGGTGGGTTTTGTCCTCGAAGCTATGAGGACTCACAAAGATCTTCAACTCCTTGCAACTTCTAGAAACCTAGCTCCAAATAGCTCTCAAGTCTCCAAACCCTACATTTGATTAGAATGTAGGCAATATGCGTTAGTACAAAATTTACCAAGTATGAAAGCTAGCATACAACATAAGAGCATCTCAAATGGTTAGTTAACATAAGACATAAGCATAAGAGATAATAACATAGTCATAACATAATCATCACAGTCATAGCATGGTCATCATAATCATAGCATGGTCTCCAACATAAGCTTCATATAAACATAAGTCAATATAAGACATAGTTAATGAGCATAGGATATAAGTCATAATCATATAAGCATAATTGACCCTTGGTCATCCATACCATAATAGCACCATTCTCAAGTAACCTCAAAAGCATGCATGTGCAAAGCAAGAATAGCATCCCATAATACTACCCAAGCCAAATATTCCTTTTTGGTCATCTTAATCATAGTCTATATGCATGGTTAAGTCTTAAGTTTCTTTATCATAATGGCACCATACTTAAGGTAACCTCAAGGCATACTTGTGCAATGCATGAAAGGCATCCCATACTACCGTTCACCCTAAGCAAAACCTTGAAGTCATCCTAGTCATATTCACCCTCCTTTGGTCTTACTTATTAGCTTACTTCATAAAGACAAAGGGAACTACCACCTTAGTCAATCATATCTTGGAAGGCAACTATGACAACAACCCAAGCTAAGTTATACTACATAAAAGAACCCTTCACAACTAGCCTCAAGTCATACTTGTGACATGTATGGATAGCATCCCATACTACTACCCACACTAAGTACTCCTTTAGACTATCATGAATGTTCACTAGTTGGGGACTTGTCCCTCTTGACTATTTGCCTCTTATTCATATAAGGTACTTCTCTATTTAGTACTAGGCAAGTCATCACATATGAATGAGCACAAGGCATCAATTTAAGGCTACCAAGGAATAGCACCCTACTAGGCTAGACCAAGCTAATAATCTAACTAACATCACCTTACTATGCTAAGTCAAGCTACCATGGAGACATACTATGATACTAGTCCAATCTATCCAAGGAAGGATATAGGTGTCCTATCCTAGCTACCATGCAATACATCCTATGATGTTAATGCAAGCTATCCTTAGGAGAGTATGAATCTCAATCCCAAGTTACCATGAGTACTACTAATCTCAAGCTAACCTTACAAGCACACCAAGATGCTAATGTAAGCTATCCTTAGGAGAGTATGAATCTCAATCCCAAGCTACCATGAGTACTACTAATCTCAAGCTAACCTTACAAGCACACCAAGATGCTAATGTAAGTTATCCTTAGGAGAGTATGAATCTCAATCCCAAGCTACCATGAGTACTACTAATCTCAAGCTAACCTTACAAGCACACCAGAATGCTAATGTAAGCTATCCTTAGGAGAGTATGAATCTCTATCCCAAGCTACCATTAGAAGAGTTTATGTCCTCAATCCTAAAGCTACCATGAAGTGGTCTTGGCCTAACCAAATCAAGCTACCATGAAATGCATTCTAACAATGCTAGTTCAAGCTACCCCTTAGGAGAGTATAGATCCTCAATCCTAGGCTACCATGCCTATTCTAATGCAAGCTACCATGAAAAACATCCTACCAATGCTAATTCAAGCTAACCTTAGGAGAGCATAATTCCTCAATCCTAAGATACCATGAAATGGTCTTGTCTTACCAAGTCAAGCTACACATGAAGGCATCCTAACAATGCCAAGTCAAGCTATACCTTAGGAGAGTATGGATCCTCCGTCCCAAGCTATCAATCTTGGTCTTATCCTACTAAGCCAAGCTATACATGAAGGGAACATATGCCACAACTTCACGCTATTCTAGACTAACATGTTTTGATTCATTTTAGGTTCTTAAGTCAACCTAGAATCATTCTATGTGAGAGAACTTGAATCTCCTAGCATGTTAATGTCTAAGTGTATAAGAGAAAGAGAATACACAACAAGATCACATCATATTGACTTTACCCCCAAAGCCCTAACAATGATGGCTACATGCCCTTCTTCCAAGCTTAACTTCATTCTATCATGATCCATGTCTAAATTACAAGCAATTCAATCACATTCTTTACTACTAAGTGATTCTAGTCATAATTGATTCATAAAGGTTCAATTCTAACTTCACAAGTCAAGATCCTTCCTATTCAATCAAGTCTAGTTCAATTCATGGTTAGATGATCCTAACTATGATCAATTAGTATTCAAGACATTGATTTAGGAAGAGCACCTTAGAACCTTCAACTTTGCCTCTAATGGCATAAACCCACTATTATCACATTCATCAATTTAGATTAGGGTGTACCATAGAAATCACATGAATTCATCATAATATCACAATTCAATGTCAATACAATCATAATTAGGTATTATCGACTAGATTGAAATCATACCTAAGCCCTACCCACAATGTAAGAACAACTCTAGCTAGAATTGTGTTTTTGATCCACAATTAGGGGATTACTAAGGGGGCTCTATGGGTGGAAGAACCTATAGATGAATAAGCTTAACATACCTTGATTCAAATACCTAAAGAAAGCTTGAATTCCACGTAAAAAAAATCGACCTAGGTGCTGCCCTCTTCCCTTCTCTTCTCCTTCTTCTTCTTCACTTCTAGAGAGAGAATATTTTGAGAGTATTTGGGGGTTCTTAGATGAATGACTTAATGAGTTAGTTTAGGGGTGTATTAGACTTATATAGGAGGTAAAATAACTAACTAACCGACCTCCCCTAACCCCTAATTAATTAACTAATTAAATCCCAAACACCTAACTTAAAACTAAAAGTCACAAAACTGTGTTGACCTACGCCCACCCATCCACGGACTGTGGATGGGTCTACTGTCCGTCATTTGGTCTCGTGGTTGGGGTCTGCAGCTTAGAAGTTGCAGACCAGTGCAGGCCTTGACCTATGCCCATGACCTACGGGGCGTGGTCTGATCTACTGGCCGTAGATGGCCATCCGTAGGTCACATTTTTTTCCAGATTTTTGGGACTGTTTTGGGGTACCCTTCAAGGACTTCCTACAGTTCATAAGTCTGTCTCGTAGGCCACTAGATCAGTGCAAAAACTATATTTTCCCCCTTCCTTTTGAACTTTCCAATTTTTGAGGTGTCACAATATCTACCCCTTGGAACATTCGTCCTAAAACTGGATTCAAGCTAGCATGAATACAATATGAGGGAAACTAACAACCCAACATGAATGCAAATATAATCATAATGCACATAAACAAGGAGAATCACCCCAAGAAAAATCATAACATAAAAATCAAGTTTTTCATGAACATGCATGCATATGGAAACCTGAGAATGACTAAAACGCATAAAAACCGAAAGAATGAACCATGAGGAACTAATACCTCAAGCTAGGATAGGAGGAGGGAAGGAGATGAAGTTACTAGGACATTATATCGACTTCGGCCTCCCAAGTAGAACCCTCAACTGATTGATTCTTCCAAAGAACTTTCACGGAAATAACTTTCTTGTTTCTCAACTTTTGGACTTGCCTGTCCAAAATCTCAACTGGAACCTTTTCATAGGAAAAAAATTCTTTTACTCCCAAGCATTCTAAAGGTATTATGAACTTCGGATATACAATACACTTCTTCAACAAAGAAACATGGAATACCGGATATACCGATGCTAAATCATTAGGTAACTCCAATTCATAAGCAACTTTGCCAATACGTCTCAAAATTTGATATGGGCCCATATATCATGGACTAAGCTTCTCTTTCTTTTCAAATCTCATTACACCCTTCATGGGTGGAATTTTAAAGTAGACCCAATAGTTACCATTAAACTCAAGTTCTCTTCTTCTAACATCGGCATAAGACTTTGTTGATTTTTTGCCGTTTTCAACCTTTCACGAATAAGTCAAACCTTTTTCATAGCCTTATGCACCAACTCGGGCCCAATCAAAGAAACCTTGAAAATTTCAAACCAACCTATAGGATACCTATACCTCCTATCATATAGAGCCTCAAACGGTTCCATCCCAATGCTAGAATGATAACTATTATTATAAGCAAACTTAATCAAAGACAAGTGGTCATCCCAACTACCCTTGAAATCAATGATGCAAGCTCTTAACATATCTTATAAGGCATGGCTAATACGCTTGGTTTGTCCATCGGTTTGATGGTGGAAAATCATGCTAATTTTTACTTGAGTACCAAGACCCTTTTGAAATGACTTCCAAAATTGAGACATAAATTGAGTTCCACTATCGAAGATAACGGACAAAGGCACTCCATGAAACCTTACCATTTCCAGAATATAAATCTTTTTGGTATACTCCATCGCTAAAACTGAAGTCTTAATGGGAAGGAAGTGAGCTACTTTCACCATTCAGTCCACTATAACCCAAATCAAGTCAAATTGACGCTGAGTATGAGGTAAACCCATAATAAAGTCCATATTCAAATCATCCCACTTCCATATAGGAATACTAATGTTTTGAGCCAAACTGCCTGGATTCTGATTCTCAAATTTTACTTGTTGCCAATTCAAACATTTAGCCATGAATTCCGTAATATTCTTCTTCATTCCATTCCACCAATAGTCCTCCCATAAGTCACGGTACGTCATGGTGGCTACTAGGTGAATAGAATATTGATAACTGTGAGATTTTTCAAAAATCTGACTTCTCAACTCATCACCATTCAGAACACACATCCGACCTTGATATCGAATGACACCATCTCCCCACTAGGAGAAAGACTAAATGAAGTTTATAAAAAAACAACTTCTTCAAACCAACTATCACCGGATCAAGATCTTGCTTAGCTTTTACCTCAGATTCAAGAGACGATTCCGAACTATTTTGAACAATGACTCCACCTTTATTGGATTAACCAAACGAACACCTAATTGGGCTAACCCATAAATATCTCGAACCAACTCTTTCTCACCATCCTCTACATGAGCAATACTACCCATTTATAGTTTATTAAGAACATCTGCCACCACATTCGCTTTACCTAGATGATAGAAGACACTCACGTCGTAATCTTTAAATCACTCAAGCAATCTTCTTTGGCGAAGACTCAAATCCTTTTGAGTGAACACATGTTTCAAACTCTTGTGGTCGGTAAACACATCTACATGAACACCATATAGGTAATGCCTCCAAATCTTTAGAGCAAATACAAACGCCGCTAGCTCCAAATCATGAGTAGGATAATTCTTTTCGTGGACCTTCAATTGCATTGAAACATATGCAATGACTTTCCCATTTTGCATCAAAACAAAACCAAGACAAATTCGTGAAGCATCATAATAAACCACAAAACCATCCAATCCTTCCGACAATTTCAATATAGTAGCTGAAGTGAGCCTATATTTCAACTCTTGGAAATTTTTCTCACAAGATTCCGACCATAGGAATTTCACCTTCTTTTGAGTTAATGTAGTCAAAGGCAATACAATAGAGGAGAATCCTCCCACAAACCTTCTATAATAACCAACCAAACATATGAAACTCTGTATTTCTGAAGTGGACAAGGATCTAGACCAATTCCTAACTACCTCAATTTTTCTTAGGATCAACTGACCCTCACTAGAAACAATATGGCCAAGGAAAGAAATGTGCCTCAACCAAAACTCACATTTTCTAAACTTAGCATAAAATTCGCGATCCTTGAGGATTCAAAACACAATCCTCAAATGCTCAACATGAACATTCTCACTCCATGAGTAAAACAAAATATCATCACTAAACAGAATCACGAATATGTCAAGATATTGCTGAAAGACCCTTTTCATCAAACCCATGAACGCCTCCGGGGGGTTAGTGAAGCTAAAAGATATTACCAAACACTTCTAATGAGCATATCGGGTTCAAAAATTTGTCTTTGAAATATTACTTTCCTTCACCCTCAATTGGTGATTACCCGACCGAAGGTCAATCTTAGAGAAGTAACTCGCACCTTGGAGTTGATCAAAAAAATTGTCAGTCCTTGGAATAAGATGCTTATTCTTTATGGTAATCTTATTTAATTGTCGATAGTCAATGCACATTTAGAAAGAACCATCCTTCTTTCAAACAAACAAAAACACCCAATGGTGAGATGCTTGGTCTAATGAATCCCTTATGCAATGAGTCTGTTAACTAGTCCTTTAATTCCTTAAATTCTTCCAGAGCCATACAATAATGAGGAACAAAAATAGGTTGCATATCTGGGAGAAGGTCAATACCGAAGTCTATTTCCTTTTCGAGAGTAATACCAGGAAGATCATTAGGAAACTCTTTCAGAAACTCATTTACTATTGGAACTAACTCAAGAGTAGGGGTTTCATAATAAATATCCCTAACCCTAACAGGATAATAAATGCAACCCTTAGAAATCATTTTTCTAACCTTTAGGCAAGATATAAATTGTCGCTTAATCACATAATTTCCCCTTCCCATGACATGATATGTTTGTTCAGAACCTTGAATGTGACCAATCGGGTTTTACAATCTATAGAAGCATAACATGCATGAAACTAATCCATCCTAGGAATAACATCAAAATCTAACATATCAAGCTCTGCTAAATCAACATGAGTGACTCTATGAGAAACGAAAATAAGACAATTTCTATAAACTCTCTTTGCAACCACAAAATCACTAATGGGAGTAGGAACATGAAAAGGATTTGAAAGGATCTCAGGACCAACATAAAATCTCATGGCCACATAAAGAGTAACAAATGATAAAGTAGCACCCAGATCAAGTAAAAAATAAACATCAAGGTGAAAGACTTTCAACATACCAGTCACAACATCCATAGAACCCTCGTAATTGTCACGACCCAAGCCTAGGGCCTAGACGTGACATGGCGAATGAGGAACCCGAAGGAACCCCAAACAAGCCTCTCAAACTTGTCATCACACTTCATCGGTCGCGGAAGTACATTCAACATTAATTAACGGGAAATAGGGACTA
>JAJOOF010008221.1:0-23639 GCA_029582545.1 Solanum lignicaule | reverse complement strand
CCACGTGGACACATTACTATTTATAATTTTGCATTATTTTTTATGTCCACGTGGGCAAATATATATGTTTAAAATACGGTATTAAATAGTCTAGGGAGGTAATAGATCCTCATGAAAGTTTAGTATCGCAACAGCAAATCCGACCAAAATTGGGGTATTTTTCAGACCATTATCTCTTTTTTAAAAGGCATATCAAATATCCAATAAACTTCTAATATACTTATAAAGAGATTAAGAAGATTGTTATTTGAAATCTAACATATCTAATTATTTTCAAACAAAATATTGGTGTCATGCAGATTCATACAAAAGAAAAAGCTTATTTCTCAAAAAAAAATTATCAAGTTCCTAAAACAAATCAAAATACAAATAGATACATATTCCAAAAAATTAGATTCCTGATGAAAAAAATAAAGTAAAAAATGACATCAACAATCCAAAAATACGAATTCTTGTTTCTAAATTTAAAAAAAAAAACAAGTTTCAGATTTTTAAAAAATCATAAACGAGATCAACCCATTAAAGAAATAAGAATGTCACTACAACAAAAACATTTTTAGCGGTAATAAATAGACACATTAATAAAGAGTGTTCAAGTCTTTACCGGCATTAGTTAAGTGCCATAAGATCCAATGTCGCTAAAGCCTTTAGGAACATATACAAAGAATGCTAATTGCCGCTAAAAATAAATATTTAGCTGCAATTGCTAATTAATTGCCGCTAAAGATAATTTTTGATGTAGTGTGTGTTTTCCCCAGAAATATCAGATTAAATTAAAAAAATCTTAATTTCTTTATGGCATCCCCTTTTACTAATTGGCAATATATTGCCTTCTTTTATTTTTTTTAACAAAAAAAGATTTTTAAAATTAAATTTTGCAATTAATATCATGAGAAAAACTTTTTTAATTAAATTAAATAACTTTTAGGAGGTAGCATCTAGTGTCCTTTTTTATAGGGAAGTTTGTTTTTTATCCTTTTTTTTTTTTTCTCTTCTTTCCCATACGCACACCAATTACTTTTGATTGACGTCTTTTTATTGATTATGTAAATATTTATTCAATTCTTTTCTTCATTACTTTAAATAAAAAATAATTTACTGTTTATTAGAGTTTTGTGTAAAAAAAACATTCATCCATAGTGTCTGTTTTTTGTGTTTAACTTTTAAATTCGTCTATGTTTAATTCCCTTTTATATCGTGGTTCAATTTTTTGGGGGTTTTAATTTATGAAATGGAAGGTTATATTTGTGTTAGGCGAAAATTTAGGTAAAAGTAATTGATTATGAATATCAATGTCATGGTTAAGAAAGTTATCCTAGGATTATTCATTAGAATGGAAATTCTGATTTTGTGGATTCACCCCCATAACTTTATATTTTAGTCATGTAAGTTCTTGTTTTATTACTGTTGAACATTTTAAATTTCATGTGCATTCCTCATTTACACACTAAAGAAATATGGAATGTAAACAAATTTTGAGTGAATGAATACATAGATATTTATACATGAATTGCAAAGTATACCTGTTGTTCAAGAGATAAAAAAGAACCTTCAATGAAGTGTATTCATTGTAGTGTATACATATTATAATTGAATGAATACATAAATTGTTCGATTTCTTAATATATATATTTATTACCGGACATAATATAAATATAAATGTATACTAATAATAAGTGAATGAATACACTATTTTTCTATCCATAAACAATCATCAAAAAAAATTAATCTTATATAGATAGTTAAATCATAAACTAGAAATTTGGAGATACGGTCCTAATCTTCTTTTATCTTATTGTCCTAATGTTCAAGATGTTTACACAACCTTCAAAGAGTTCATGTGAATTTTAATGCTTAGAGTTGCCATTGGAGCCTATCTATCCGGTCATTTGTTGCAATACAATATCTTGATTTTTGTTATCAAAATTCTTACTAATAGACAATAAAGTTTAAGTAATTTAATTTAAATTTCTAAAATATTAGACAAAATTCTACTGTCATTTAACCAAAAACTTATAAACTAAAAAGAAAATTTAATACATTTCTAATGGAGCAACTTTCACATATAGCAAACATAAAAATCATATTTGTATGTTATAGCTATAGTTTGCATAATTGCGCTCCATAACAATTTTTATGTTTGTTATGGAGCTTTTGATTTGTATAATTCGCTATAAACATTCAATTTTATACAAATTGTTCAGTTTTGTATAAATTCATTTATACATTGTAATTTGTAAAATAAGATCTGTATTTGTATATTTATAAGTGTATAGGACGATAATACATGTATTTGTATTTGTATATACACTTTTCTCTCGCTTTATACAAACACAAACACATTTTAAACATTTTATACCGAAATGTATAAAATGGCTAATTGTATACCGAATCAAATGGCAAAAAAAGGGGATGTTTATTGCGAATTATAATTAAAATAAACTATGGCTATAACATTTAATTTGAATTAATAGTTTGCTATTTCATACAATTTTCCCTTTGAAAATGTCATAAGTACTATATAAGAAAATAACTTACTTATGTTAATATTAGTTTTAGATTTATAATACACAACTATATTAGTAATTTTCCTGTGGTTATATGAAGGCTTGAAGTAGAAAAAGTCTTCGACTTTGGGCATATATTCAACATTACTAAAACATTCCGTCTTCCAAATCAATTAAACATGTGTATACTACAATAAAAAATGGACAAATTACTTAACTACACTTCTTTACTTACCTTAATATCCATTTATCCCTACTTATTTCAAAATTTTCAAAAATCCCTTATTTACCTATGTATCCCGCATGTATCCCGTGCACAACGCTATGTATCCCGCTATGTGGAATGTATCAAACGCTATGTATCCCGTGCGCAACGCTATGTTTCCCATGTATCCCGTGCACAATGCTATGTATCCCGGTATGTGGAACGTATCAAACCTAATGTATCCGGTGCACAACGCTATGTATCCCGCTATGTGGAATGTATCAAACCTAATGTATCCCATGCACAACGCTATGTATCCCCGCAAACATCATTTTTAAGGGATTTTTGGTAAATAGAAAACTAGAAGGGATAGGATGTTATTTAGTACTTATAATATGTGGTTCCTATAATTTATACATAAAAATTTTGAAGGTCCGTTGGGCCTTTAAATGAAATAAAGTGTAGACGTTAAAGAAAAAAGGTACAAAGAAAGAAAAAATATATACATACAAGACTAATAATTTAGCTAATCTTTGCTAATACTAATGGGATAATTACAGAAATATATAATTATCTAATTTACATTGCAAAATATTTTGTGAGGCATAATTGCTTGTTTCGTCTTGTACAGTGGCTGTGAAAGTATAGTAACTCATTGTCTTGTTCTATTTGCATTGATGATTTATTCCTAGAATGAATAGTGAGGTTCTAGTAAGTCAAATCATATTAATTTGTTAAATCTCATTGCATCATCATACCTATTCATGCATGAAGTGATAATTACAAGATCTTTTATTGAATCCCTATTATTCACACTTTTGTTTGGGTGGTTGTTACGTATTGTTTCATAATATATTATATTGTAGTGTATTGGATTGGATTGTGTTGTATTGTATCGTATCATATTGTTTTAATGAATATAATGTTTGGATAGATTATATTGTTTCCCGTCATTATATAATGTCACACATCCATAATTTGAATGATAAACCTACATGAAAAGTAGGGTAGGGGTAGAGCTACTTTGAAAAGGTGGGATAAATGATGAAAAATGATTATTAGATAATAAATAAAGACAAAATGAGAATAAAATATTAAGGTAACAACGCGATCACACCAAATCGACCGTTATATCAAATGGGTCTTTCCGTCGTTACCTAATGATGGATTTAAACTATACGATACAATAGAATTTAACTAAAATCAAAACAAATATTGTATTTAAACTAACACTACAATACAATACAACATGTAACAACATTCCAAACTATACAACATGATGGATTTAGTTTTTTCTTATAAAAATAGAGAGTAACAATTGGGATATTGAGAATTAATATGTTTGTTTACCATGAATCTTTGATGTTTGATATTAATTTAAGTTTTTGTTCCTTCTATGTGTGAAGTGCTCGAGTGAGTCCATCGAACCCCGTTTCTCTTTGAGCTTGATTTGGCACATAGGTTTGACGTGAAGTTGAAATTGAAGCAGATAATGATGAAAGGGAAGCAAATATATAGGTGGAAGATGCGATATACATATGATATACACCATGTATATATAATCAGTATACCTGATATACAACAAGATGGGTCAAAAGCCCCAAAACTCAGCAACAAAAGGGCCCAGCTGTTGGTCCAGGCGGACAGAAACTAGACAATTTCTTTTTCTCTTTGCTTATTTAGCTACCTGATTGTATTCTATATTAGCTTTAGTTTTTAACTTTGGTTTAATTAACTTAATCAAATTTCCTAAAAGGGTTTCTTTGTGTTGGATATATATATATATATATATTTTAAATTCCGCAAATTATATATTGTCGCAATTCATGGCATACAACTCCATCACATGGCAAATTAAATGCATAAGGAAAAGAGCGATTATATGACTATTCGCATTCATTTCTTCAGAACAATATCCTATTTTTTGGAGTAGTAAACGGGTAGTTGGTTCATGATTATCCAATACCGTTTATTATCTTCATTCCACAATTTGTCCAACGTGGGTGACCAGTTTATTTTCAATAAAACTCCCTCTTAGTTAATAAGCGTAGAGCAAAGTCAAAATCATGATTTGGGGCATCGATCTAAAATGACCTAATACCCAAGATGTATTGGGTTCAATAGAAAGACCGCATTTAGTCTAAAACAACCCCCGACCTAAATGAGCGTTCATGCTTATATGTTTAAAATTTATAGGATGTATGTGGCAAATCATTGTCCTTCGAGGCTAGAAGTTTATTTTAATTAAAAGAAAATAATCTTCACGAGCAGAGGCGAATCTAGGATTTTTCAAACATGGGTGCACCAAGTAGAATGTATTGAAGTGAGAATTGATCCTTCATCCTCAAGGTCAAAAGCTCAACATTTAACCATGTGGACCATTTAGACTTCTTATAGTACGGGTGCAAGAATATAATATTATACAAAATCTTAAAAAATATACATATAAAATATCTAGTTTTACGAAAAGACCACGGGTGCGGATGCCCTTTTTTTTGGCTCTAGATTCGCCACTGTTCACGAGCCACTACTTCATCCAAAAGGCGTTGAGAGTCCAAAAAGGAAGGAATTGATTATTTATATCCCATTTTTTTTCTATTATGTATCCCTATTCAATTTATTTCAATAAAGCTTGTATAGATATTATTCATGGTGCCACAAGCCTTGAAATGATACGAAAAAACACTTATAATCAGTGTGCCCCGCAAATAGTAAAATAGAATGGCTTTATAGGAAGTTGGAAAAAAATAAAATTGGCTTTACAGGATCATGTAAAGCTCCTTATAAATGGACTTTTCTTTTGTCCAAGAGGTGCACAATATTGGTACGATGATATTGAGTGCAAAATTTGATATGTGAACGTTACTTTTTTAAAAGAACTCTAATTGGGAGACTCATATTAGAAATTATATTACTTTCTTGGTCGCAAATTTAAGAGAAGGAAGACACCAAAAATAAAAAGACAGAGAAGGAAAGTAAGAGGAATGCTGCATTAACAGTGACATATTATGAATTATTATTGTCGATTGATATTGATATACTACTAACTTGCTAGGCTCCACATATTAAAGCAGTGGTTTTAAATTACTAGAATAATAATGTGATTCTCCGTCAAAATGGACTTTTCTTGTATACTAGATGTAGACATATGTTACAAGGAAATTAAGGTCCAAGATTTAATCAGTTACTGAAGTCTATTGTAAGAAATAAAAAAAATGTGAGATGTGTTTGAAAATATTTCTGAATTTGACGTAAATTATTAGTTTCGTCTGACAGTTTTAAAATTACTCATCTACTTGACTAACTAAACTTAGATACACCCTCGATCTGCCACACGACATAGCAAGTGGTCTCAAACTCTTCTATGATATGCAAGTCTTAATAAAAAGTAGAGAGAAGTGTTAAACACCCCTAAACTTGACAAGAATTTAGGGGTGTATTTCGCTCATAATGCAAGATTGGAGGTGTATTTAAATTCAGTTAGTCAAGTAAAGAATTGATTTTAATGTTAATAGTTCGAGGATGAAACTAATAATTTACGCTTAGTTAGGTGTATTCAAACACTCTCCCTCTCTTAAAAAAAGTAACTCTTTTGATAACTGAATCTCAAACAAATTATTTACATATATTAAGTGATCCGTAGACGAACTTGTAGCTCTGTCTAGGGAGGTATTGTACCAATATCTTAGAAGAGAATTGAGAAAAAGACACAATTTGTCTTCATAGAAATGTATTTCCCCTTAGAAAGACACAATGAAAAGGCTCAATGTGCACACTCTCTTTAAGGCAAGTGATGAGTGCATAAATTGGAAGTTGATTAACAATTAACACAATAAGGTGTTACTTATTTGGTAAATCTACTTAACAAAGAATTACCATATTAAACCATGCAATTTCAATGGAACAAAAAAGGAAGTATTAAATAGGCGTTACAGGAATTTTCCAAAAAAGAAACTTTAAATTCTACCCAGAAATCAATTTGGTCCCAATTGCAATAGAAGAGAAGAATGAGAAGAGTCTATACTGAGAGATTTATTCATACAAAAGTCGTATCCTATTCTGGTACTCTAATAACTTTTGGTCCAGTTCTTGCGCTTCTTGTTTCAGCTCATCCAACTGCTTCTTCTTTCGTTCAATTTCTTGATCATTTGATGTAATATAGTAGACCAGTGCGCTGAGTGCTATTGTATGGATAACGAGATGCTGAGCAACCGTCTCTATGACTTCCTTTTCCTCTGTTTTGTGAGTCTGAGTTATTAAAAAAAGTGTTATAGTTGATTTGTGAGGTGGTAGTACTACCTTTGCAAACATGAGATTGTGATTTTTTGGAGTGTTACCTTAGTTGTTTGAGCAAGGGTTCGTTGGAGGCTGGGATGCATGTTGACACCTTTTCCCATAGCACAAGCTATAGGCCTTGCTAGTTGCCTCACTCCAGTAACACCAAGGTGATATACTGCCATAATCATCAAAACATGAGTCAAATAAGAATAACATAAGTGCAGAAATTGATATATTCTATGATATGGGTTGATCCACTTTTATTCATCATTGGATAACCAACTCCGGGTTGAGGCCCCTCAATGGGTTCTAATTCTAAGAAAGGGGGGCAGCGCCCTGAATCAATCAAAAAAGGATAACCATAAATTTTACCCAAGGGGAATGGCAAAAGCAAGAGGTTTGTTCACTCCCCTTTAGAGAGTCTATGGAGCATAAATCACAAACACCTTGGAGGACATGTGCCAATGATATAACTAATGTTAAATTTGGACAACCCTTGACAGAATTGGTGCGCACAGGTAAAAGCCCGCTTTAAAGCAATAGCTCGCAAACTACACAAGAGAGGTAATCCACACTAGGCAAGCCTGTGCGACGAGCTCGGCCCAGGAGACAAATTTCTTGCCTTAGCTGAGGAGTTTCAAACTTGAGACCTACAATGTCTCAAGCCCAAACCACTAGGTCACCGAAGGGTAATTTCTTTTCACCAATCTATATTTGGTGCTAGGTTTAACGGCAATATCATAGAAGTAAAAAACGGATAAAATTGTACTAGTTCGTAATCAGCAACATCACATCATAAGTAATTAAAGAATAAACTTTACAAACATAAAAAAAAAACTTACTTATTTCAAACAGTGGCATGCTGTTGGATTTTCGAGATAACTTGGAATTGAGTAATCTAAGAGATTGAATAGCTTTTTGTATCAAATCACAAAACTAGGTCAATATATAAAGGGATACACACATCACAATCCAAACAGGTTTGCGTAACAATTATCCCTAATTCATGTGTTATTTGTAAATCTATCTAATTAACATAATTCAAAACTGCAAAATTCATATAGAAAGAAAAAAAAAAAGAGACTTCACCGGTTTGAGGTTTGTTCCTAATCGGACTGCCTGACTTACGGAGAAAAGTTGTTGGGCTAAACAAAATCACTAGCCCGGTTATATCCGATGAAGAGTTATTGGGGTGAATAAAATTACTGACCCGGACATTGTACCTTTCGGAATAAATATGTAATAGTGTTATAAATATACTAGATAGGTATGGCCCGTGCTAACACGGACCCAACATGTCATTTGAATGTGGTTACTTTTGACACTATGAAAAGTCATTCCAAAATATATCAGCACTACAATTGCAGAAAATACAATTGAATGCAAACACTTACTTTTGGATTTTAAGCTTTGAAATTACAAATGATTAAATCCTATTATTAGGAGAGCTAAGAGTATATCAATTCTCACGCTATCAAACTCCAGTAGTGATTAAGAATTGGAGTGATTGAGCAGAGGAAAAGGGCAATGTACTCCGTAACACTATTCTCTTAATGAAAGGCCTAACAAAAAACTGTAGAATGTTATATTGTCATCACGATTTAACAATATCTGCCAATGTCAAATGATAGAAAATTGAAAATTTTGGTCAATAATCTTGTTACTTAATGTAAGTGAATGAAGCCAAGGCAGAGACAAATGTTTACTCTGGAGAAAAGACATCAAATATTCTATAAAGGTAAAAACATTGTCCTATTACTAATGATGGCATGAATTGAGTTTCTCATATCAGCCAAGGTTGATTCATTGAACTTCTAAGTTAACAACTTAAGCCTTTTGTTCAGGAAAGAGTACAGAAATGAAGATGGATCTCCTAATATTCTGGTGATAATAGGATACAATATCAACTAAAGGAATTTTTTCACCTTTCTATACCACAAGGAAAAAAAAAATGAAGTAAATCGAAGTACAAAATAATAACAAAGAGAGGACCTAAATGATGAGAAAGTTCAGCCCTTCGAAGTCTATACCATTTTGAGGCCTCAAAACTATTCTTATTTTATATATTTCAGAATTGTCCAGACAGTCAATCTGATCTGGTTTGTACAACCATCCTTCGATACAGTTTCCTATTTTTTCTCTCTAACAAAATACAGCTTTCTGTTTCATTTTTATCAAAACTGGATGTAAATTCCCAGAGGATCCTAACGGTCATACATCCAATCGTGGATCAATACAAAAAATAATTGTGGTAGTTTGGACCAAAGAAGCTATATACTTACAGTGTCTAAGTGTAAAAGTTAGAGAATTATAATTGCCAAGAACTGCATTATAGTTCGTATTAGTGGTAGCACTAACTGAACATGTAGATCGGATAACAACTACAATAGCAGACATATGATTGTCCAATGGGTTCCACCTCTAACTCTCGCAACTACATTTTAAGGCAAAAATACCTTTTTCTCGAAAGGGTGTCCATTGGAATATCTTCTCACTCCCTTCGTGATTCCGGGGGGGTCAGGAAGGAGATATAGCAATAGACGGCCTATTTTGAGCTTGAAAGAAGAACTGCTACGCCCTTTCTCTTAAGTAATATCATAAGCTTCTCTCTTTGCCATACTATGAAGTGCCGCATTAAGAATGCCACAAGATCATGTGATGTTGATGTTGGTCGTTGGAAAACTCAGCTAGGACAAAAATAACAGTGACCTCCTTGTTGGTTGGCAGGCTTCCTGCTCCCTACAATTCTTCATTAAAAAATTATCAAACTACGGAGTTTGTGCATCTGTGCGACACTGTGCAGGAGCAGAAACCATGGATAATAATACTATTTATCAAGAGTGGAGGTAGTAACTTATAAGACACCGCAACTCCACTACTTAAAAGTTTTTAAATTTCACAATTTTTTTCTACATAGTAGAACTACTTTTGAAATCATATTGACAAAAGAGAAGTTAGTGGTAGCTTAAGCCCGCTTCATAACTGTCCTACAGATAAATTGTGCATTACATTTTTGGGTTTTCTTGCTTTTTGTTGAACTACATCTCAACCGAGTCTAAATTTGAAACAGAACATCACATTTGAAAAAAAGTTCAGCAATTTACTATCATAAGGACTAAAATATTAAATACCATTATAGAATTCTATTGTAGTCCTGAAAGTAGGGAGAATCTGGAGAAGTTGACTTTCTACATTGTATTACTAATTATACTGATCTGTAACTCTGCATAACCATTACTATGGTTGAATGGTGTAGTTTATATATTACAGTAAACTTGTAGAATATGAGAATGTCTAGGGTGTCTGTCATGATTCCGAGTTGTGCATTCACTAATTCGAGAACGTGGAGTTCTGTTACAGTGATCCATTATCTTTTACATGACAAGTGAGGTTTTGTTTTAATAGGAAGAATTCCTTGTAAGATGAAGTATTTATTTTTCATTTTTCATAAGAGTTAGACGAACATAATCTGGAATAATCAAACAACCATTGTTAAACAAAAGAGAGCTAAAAACACACAAGCTGAATAGAAGAATACAAAACGATCAACTGAACAAAAGATCAAAATGAACTATTTCCAACTATAACCATGAGAACAAAATAAACATATTTGCAACTCATCAATGTTGTAGCACTTAAATATCGCAAAACACAATGCTCATCTTAAATACAAGTACAGATTTCAATATAGATTAAAAAATAGAATCAATTTCATATACTTTCAAGCACCCTTGTTCAAGTATTTTCGTGCAACAACACAATCAGTAAAGTAGCTAATTATCCAAGTCTTTATAATAGTATAAGCGAGTAGAGGCTATCGAAATATATACTCAGTTGATTCAAGTTCATAAACAAACCAATAACAACTATGTTTCAATATTAAATAAGTGAGGTGTGTAATTACAAACACATAGATTAAAATAATGAGATCCATATAATGAGCGCTACTTTTTGTTAAGCCATGGAATGATGTTAATCAGTCAGTTGAACCAAAAATATATATAAAGGAAACCGGAAAAACTCATAGAATTTGTTCCAGATCCTACTATTGTCAATAATACTGCATTCCTTAAATGAGTAATGACAACATGTAATTTAGAATCAACAATATGGCAAGTTAAGAGAAAGAACCTGAAGAACAGACGAATAAAAAAAAGTTCACTAAGTTTTTAATGAAAATCAAACAAACTTAAGAGAAGAATAAAAAAAAGTTCCCTAATAACTTACCTGAAATTGAAAGAACCTGAAGAACAGACGAAGTTAGAATCAACAATATGGCAAACCAGAAGATAAACCGCCGGAAGAAGAAGTTTTTGGGAGTCGGTGAAACCTAATTGTTTATTTCAAGCATAAGTAGAAATTTCTCGAGAGATATATTTTTTTTTGTATTTGTGTTTGAAATTTCTCCACGTGGAGAGAAATTTGTGAATAAGTACCCTTAAATTAAATATTGTACCAATTGACAATTATACCCTTAAAAGATTATTCTAGATCTGAGTATCCCTTAACAACTGTCTTTAATTTATTTTTAACTCTTACACTTCTCATCCTCAATATCAATTTTGCAATCAGTATTTATTACTATTGATGAACATTTTCATCAAATGCACAGACTCCATTGATATTTGGTAACAAACTATTTTTTTAAAAAGAAAAAACATTGATCCAAAAGAAATGAAAATTAAAAATCTAGGTACAAAGAAAATTGGGTAATTTTTATGGATATTCGTTTATAATACAGTGCGAAACAGAAATCTTTTTGTTTTTATGCTTTATAAATGGAGTAGAAGAGGAAATTGAAGACTTGCATGCTGATAAACCAGAGAAAATTCACCAAATATAGACATGTTGTAAGGTTTTAAGGAAAACAAACATAAAGATATTTGAAAGAAAAACATACCTCCAATTTGCTGAAGGGTAATGGAGGATTTTTAGAAAAGGATTTTGATGAAAGAGGCCCTTATATAAGATTTGACTGGTGCAGGTGAGATTTTTATATGAAACAAGTCTACTATTATTTTACCCTTGAATATAGACATATTTTCAAAATTGTCCTTCGTCGTCCCACCCTTCATGTTTCTATATAAAAAAAAAAAATTTATTTATTTATTAATAGTAGTGAAGTGATCGCACTTTTTTATTATTATTATTGTTGGCAGAGAATAAAAGATCACAAACTTCCCATGTGTAGTACTTGAGTCCAAGAACAGAAAATGGATCAATTCTTTGACCCTCATTTCGAACTTCCAGTTAACCAGAAAATTTATTCAAGTCCTGCTCCGATCGATCGCCATAGATCTAGACGGGGTGCATTTTAAAAGCTTTAATAAGAAATCTACTAAATATTAATAAAAATTTGCCATAAATTTAATTATTCTGGTATAAACTTGATAATTTATGAACCATCTATTATCAAAGTATAACCTCCTTCCTTACCAATCTTCCAAGCAAAAGAAGAAAATATTGTTTGATAAACATTTTTATTTCCCTTTTCCATTATGATGCGAGACAAAAGGCTCAAAAGTAGTTAACTTTACAATAGTTAAACTAGGATATACACAAAATTTACAATTAGAGGTCGTAGTTCTGAGTCTTAAAACTGCAATCAGTGCCAAACGGGATCGGCCGAGTTAACTTCAGTTCATTCGCCCTCCGATACGAGTCAACTCGGTCAACTCACTCCCCGTTCCCGGCGCCGGCGACTTCTAGCCACCTAAAATCGAACGGGAGACTTCCGATCTACCACCATACCTTAGCTTGGTCCCCAGCAGCTTAGGTACATAACTTGTCGGAGTGACTCATCAGTTTGTTTCCTCCTCTCCTCGCCTTTTCCGCCTCCGATGAACCCGCCGACATCAGATCCTAACATACCGGACATCGGCCGGAGACCGGCAACGTCGGCGCCGGAAGCGACAGAAGAGGAGAATCGTTTTTTGCCGTGGTTTAGAGATTGGATGCCGGATTTCAATTTCTGGCCGTGATCGGCGTGGCTGTTTACGACGGCGACGGTTGTGGCTACCCAAACGCGGTTAAGGTAACTCATGATTGATTAATTTTGAATTTGAATTTAAGTTTAAGTTAAAAATAAGAATTTAGTAATACTGATGATGATTCAAGAAATCTTCAAAGTGCTTGTGAGCATTGAAAAATGAAAGAAGAGAAGGCCCTTTTTATAGGCAAAAAGAGGAAGAGTGGTTTTGGAAAACCAGAAACAGGAAACTTGTGAAGAAATAGTGGTTTTATGATATTACTGGTGATTGATGGGCTAAGTTATCGAGGTTTGGACATATTCGCTTTACGATATGTCTTTTTTTCTCGCGAGATGAAAACCATCTCGTTTATTTATAATTATTACTTATACTTATTTTGGTAAATAAAAGAAGATAAGAAAATACTGATGTGTAAAAATTAACTTGTCCCCTTCAAGAAAGCTACTGACTATTGTACGATTAGAATGCTCAATCTTATCTCCATACAAATTGGACCTGGTTTATAGCTTCCAAAAATAATTTATTTTCCTGGAAAAAGATATTGAATGATAAATTTTAAATTAAATATAATTAATTTAGGTAAAAAAGGTGAATTTTGAAGTGTCTAATTAAAATTTCATCCGTTGGAATTTGATGCACCAACATATTGATAATTTATGATTATTGTTGGTACAAAATTATACCTTTTTCTTTATAATGGATAATATAATAAATATCATTACTTTTTTGAGTTAATATCTTTGATAGTCACTCAACTATCAACTTTTTTCACAGAAAGTGACTTAACTTTGATCTTCAATGCAAAAGTCACTCAACTATGAGATATTTGCATAGAAAGTCATTCAACCTATTTAATTATTTTTTTCATTAAAATTTGTTGATGTGAAATTTTTATTTCTAACTAAAATTTTAAGAAATAAACATATATCCATTTAAACCATTTAATAATCCGCCTACTTGACCCAACCTACTAAAATATTATATTAACACTTTTATTTTACTCTTATTCTACAAAGTTATTTTCTTGGTTTCCCATTCTTTCTCCTCTACTCCTTCTCTTTTTTTTTCTGATTTTTTTCAAAAAATTTCTCAATTTCAGCCTTTTCTTCCTTCTTTTAGTAAATCAGATTACTAAAGTTATACTATGGTTAGTATGGCATATGACCTTCCCGGTGATTTCAATTTGAACTTCCCATTGATTTCAATTTGTGATTATAAATTAAAGTTATACTATTGAATATACCAAAACGTTATTTAATTTTATGGACTTAAATATGTTATATAAAAAACTAAAATAAAATTAGCAAACTAGTCACAATTATTAAATCTCCCTCTCCCATAGCCCGACACTTTAATTACTTCAAAGTGTTGTATCAAACTTTAATGGCGGGTTCTATATGACTAAATATACTATCTTAAACTTTAATTGAGATTATTTTATTTTTTTTAAAAAAACGCAAAGGAGAACAGAGAAAATAATTTTGGAAAATAAAGGTAAATTAAGAGGGTCAATATTATATTTTTAGCGGTTTGGGTCAAGTGGAGCGAATCATTAAATGGATATATGTTTATTTCTTAAAATTTTAGTTAGAAATAAAAATTCCACGTTAGCAAAGTTTAATGAAAAAAACAATTAAATAGATTGAGTGACTTTCTATGCAAAGATCTCATAGTTGAGTGACTTTTGAGTTGAAGATCAAAGTTAAGTGACTTTATGTGAAAAAGGTAATAGTTGAGTGACCATCAAAGATATTAACTCTTACTTTCTTTTTTTTTATGTTACTGGACTTGAACTCTTATTGATTAGGAGCAGTTAATCACTATGGCCAAGAAGGCCGGTCATAGTGTCAAGCTACTTTATCCAGTGCATAATGATTAGGAGCAGTTAACTGCTTCTAATCACAATGTGTCTCCAACTATTTTTCGAAAAAAACAAGGATAAAGATGGGTTTCTGGATAAATTACTTAAATACACTCCTTTACTTACTTTAATATCCATTTATTCCTATTTATTTCAAAATTTTCAAAAATCCCTTATTTACCTATGTATCCCGCATGTATCCCCGCTATATGGAATGTATCAAACGTTATGTATCCCGTGCACAACGCTATGTATCCCGCTATGTGGAATGTATCAAACCTAATGTATCCCGTGCACAATGCTATGTATCCCGCAAACATCATTTTTAAGGGATTTTTGGTAAATAGAAAACTAGAAGGGATAAGATGTTATTTAGTACTTATAATATGTGGTTCCTATAATTTATACTTCTTTATATAATGTGTACATTGATAAAAATATCTTTAGATTTCTCTTGGGAATTAATAACTGAAGTTAACTATTGAATTGTACATTAGTTGTTACTTTGATTTGTTTATAAATGATTTAATTGTTAGTTGATTTTTCATATTTAGTTAAGAGAATGCAATTATTATTTTTTTAATAAAAGTTCGGTTCTTCGATGCACCTAAATTCTGAGACCCTTACAAATTGCACCGAACCGAAGAACCGAACTTTTGAAAAAATAACATAGACACCAAATCGAAAAATCAAAAAATCAAAGAATCGAAACCAAAGAACCAAATTAGTTTGATTTGATTTTTTAATTTTTCGATATTTATGTCCACTCCTATATCCGTTAGACATTAATGCCCAATAAGTTCAATAGACTATTAATCAAACATTTACTACCCTATCAACCCACCTAATCCTTTGCTAAAAAAAACACTCAATATATAGGCTTAAATCAAAGATTCAAAATAATCAACTCAAAATTGACTTAATCAATAATTTAATCTAAACTTATTTAATACAGATTGGATTAAAAAATATTGAATTCAAATACTGAAACTTCACATCAAAAATTTATTTATTTTCATGTTAGACGTCCATACTTTTAATATTTGAATCACATTCGGACACATTTACTATATATATATCTGATACTAATACTTTATCTTATGCTAAACAAGCTATATAACTAGCTTGCTTAATTTATTAAAGTGTAAACATGAAAAATCTTTTAAGATCAAGTCTAATACAAAAGTGGGACTAAATTCTTATCCAATCCGTATTGTCACATGTCTACCTTTACTTCTAATATTCTTTGTAGTCTAAATTAATCACCAAACTCCTCAATTTCAAAGAATAACCTACTTACTTTTTAAGGATCAGCCATAAGTATTATGATCGAAATTTCAGAAACGCATCCTAACTAAAATAAGATTTTATTATTTTATGAATTTAATTTTGTAATTTTATACATTTTTTTATTTATATGACACACTTCATGACTCCACTTAGATAAGCGCGTAACAGATATTTGGAGGTCACGCAAGCCAAGAAGATGTACAAAATTACACTCCGTGAATTGAGAATTTCGAAATGATAGAATGTACTTCCTCCATTCCATTTTATATGTCATCTCTTTTTATAAATAGTTGATCCATAATACTTGTCATTTCATAAAATCAATGCATAAATTAGCATATTGTTCCTTTTTTATCCTTGTGAGTTATTAGCATTGAAAATATATATTTGACCAATTTAGGAAAGCTAAGTAAATGATTCATGTTCATTGGTTAAATTAATTAATTCATATTTATTGATTGAAAACTTGTGTTCCAAAAAAATTAAATAAGGATAGAAGAGTAAAGTTACATTATTTCTTAATGCAAGTATAAAGTAAAAATGTGACATATAAAATGAGACGGAGGGAGTACATGACGAGATAACAAAATCTCGGCACTTATTAGTAGGAACTAGGAAAGTGAAGGGACAGATGTCGACCTTATCCAGAAGTTTGATAAATGACTCATCTTAACTCCACCAATGAATAGTGCACAAGATTCATTCTGCTACACAACAATAGTGGGTCCCATCCATTTATGGGAAATTTCCATCTGTGCTGTCGTTATGCAATGATACAAAGCATTTGGGTTAAAAGAGCTATTTGTGGGACCCAAAATTAGATAATGGACAAAATAGTATGGACACGTGGGGACCATCCGTGGGCCTCCACTATCACTAATTTTGGCTTGGTGGTCCACCTATGGACCATCACGTGATGGACCTGGACTCGCCTTTTGTTTTTATGCTTTGCATATATTTACGTAAATTAATACTTTAAATTTGTATAAAATTAAATAAGTGAATATATATACATTTTATATATATTATGTGATTATGTCATATAAAATAAATGTGTATGTTTATTTAATTTTATACATATTTAAATATCTACGGACGAATGATATACTAAAATTGAAAAATATAAATATAAGTAGCTAAGTTAAAGGGCACCATCCTTGTACTTAATTTTTATACGGAAAAGGATAAAAATAACCTTAAAGTGTGAAATAGACCACTTATACCCTTTATTATATTTTGAGATAAAAAACATCTCCGCGGTTATCCCAAAAAATCATAAATACCCTCAAGAGTTAACTATCTAATTTTTTAGTGATATGGCAAGCCACATGAGACTAATCCCTCCACCTAAGCATTGTCAACTAGAATTTACTACAAAAGACCTTTACTTTTAGTGGCGACAAAGTCGCCACGAAATCTCAAAATATTGCCACTAAACGTTATGAGTAATTTTTAGTGGCGACTAATGTTGCAACAACCATTCGCTAGTAAAATTTATTTTTTTAATAAACAAATATGATAATTAATTTTCGGTTGCAACCTAATTTTCTAAAATAAATAATTTGCACTATCAATATTAAAAACATCCAAATTACTTCTCGATTCAAATCTCCTACTACACAATGCATCATTGTACATTTTATACATTTACATATGACATAAAAATAAAACATGCAGTGTCTTCAAACTCCTCCTTACTCAATTTTATTTTTGGTTTTTTAAAAATAACGAAGAAAAAAAAACACAAAATCAGAATTTAATGTTAAAAAATATTTAGTGACGATATTTTGGGCTTTTGTGGCGAGTGTTGTCGCCGCTAAAGGTCTAGTTCTTTTTTAGTGAATCCTAGTTGGCAATGCTTAGGTGGAAGGATTAGTCCCACATGGTTTGCCATGTCAATAAAAATTTGGGGTGTTAACTCTTGAGGGTATTTGTGGTCTCTTAAGATAACGGCAGAGGCATTTTTAATCCCAAAATATAATAAGGGGTATAAATAATCTATTTCGCAGAATTTAAGAGAAATTTTGACCATTTTCCAATTTTTATATAACAAATGTGCATAATTAAAGGAGTACACGGTCCACAACTTGAATTTTAATCAAATTGGTAAGAGAAATGCAAAATGTACGAGAAAGCCTACTACACATAAAATGTCAAATATATATAGATGGTTATAATCTGTTGCCTGTTAGCAGAGCTGTCAATATGAGCTGGTCCACCTTATTTGGGCCAACTCATATAAGCTTTGAAATTTGACGGGTCAGGTCGGGCTAGTCTATTTTTTTGTGTGGGCCAAAAAATGATCGGCCCAGCCCATAAGTACGTGGGCTACAGACTCTTTTCTTAAAAGTATATTTTTTTTATAATTTTTTAAATTAAATTATAATTTAAAAATATTAGCATTTATATCGACAAGATAATATTACATGATGTTAGTGTTGCTACTTGTTAATCAAATACACAAATAAAATTATCTTTATAATATTTATTAAGTTTGATTTCAAGTAAAAGCATAAATAGCTAAATAGAAATATTAATCGAATTTTTTTTCAATTATCATAATAAAACACAAAAACTATGACAATATTTCATAGGATATGGCCTATGTAGTGATTCCCTAGAAATTTTAGGGAATTTTTATAAACATAATTTGTATTTAAATTGTAATATTTCAAACTTTAAACAGATTTTGAGTTTAGACTCTTGTTATTTTTAATAATCTATTTTATTTTTATTTTAATTAATTTTTATTTGGCCCACAGTCCGGCCCTATCCATATTTCTCAAGCCCCACAAATCGGCAGACTTATTCAGGCTGGGCTAAAAAGCCCTTTTCTTTAATAGGCTCCAAAAATCATAGTTCAGCACTATCAAATCACGGGTTAGGCCAGATCAGCCCAACGAACCTAGCCCATATAGACAGCTCTACCTGTTAGTCAAGTTTTTAGGAAGTCAAGGGTATATTTTAAAAAATAAAAATAAAAAAATTCAGAGAATTGATGTACTTGATTATGTTTTTAGGGTGATAATTTTTCTTTAAGTTATAGCATAAATCGAAGAAAAAAACCTCTTTTTTTTTTGAACTTTTTGATAAACGCAAAATTAATGCTCTAATATTGATTTTTTAAAAAACGCTAAATTGGGTGTTGTTAATTTAGTAATTTTCTTCTTTGATCGAAATAAATGTATTCGCACGTGGTGAGTCATGGTTAATGATCTAATGGGTACTTCTTCAATCATAGTTGTCCACTATTAACTTGACACCTCTTAAAAAATAATAAATAATAAAAATAAATTTAATATATTATATTATACTTTGAATATGTTAAATTTAATATTTTGGGAAATATATTAGATACTCATTGAATAACATTTAATATCAAAGGGGAAATAAACACAAAAAAATAAATTATCTCTTGATTTTTCAAACTGAATTATTATTGTTGGATAATTATTTTTAATATGATGGACAAGTAAAAATAAACGGAGGAAATATTTTGTTGCTACCAACATTTCTTTTCCTTTTATCTTTTTTTTCAAGTTAAGTTGGACTGCGTGCGAATAACTGTTTGACTTGGATCACTTATCTAATTCAGCTGGTGCGCTAATTCACTTATATACATGTCTAAAAATAAGAAAGGAACAAAAAAAAAAAAAGGAATATTTCTATTTTTGGTTTTTAATAAGCTGCTCATAATTCTCGTGTTTCATTTTTTCCAACAAAAATAGAATTGTATATATGTGTAATCTAGGAAAAAATTATGCTATATAAATTGTCAAATATTTTAATGATTATGGTATGTTGGATAAGTTTTTAGGGAGTTAAAAATATATTTTAAAAGAAATTGTTTTAGAGAACTGATGTGTTTGATCATATCTTTAAGATGACAATTTTTTTTGAGTTGTAATATATATAATAAATCCAAAAAGTATTTTTGAAACTTTAATTTGGTCAAACACAAATTGATGCTTTAATATTGATAGAAATATTTTTAAGTTAATTAGCTCAAAACAAATTTAAAATAGAAACTCAAGGTTAGCCGGTTTGGCCAAACGTTTGAGAGTTTAAAGTGCTTATTATAGAATAGTAAGGTGTTTCGTTTAGTTTTTGAGAGAAAATAAGTGTTTCTGGGAAGCAATAAAAATTATTTTTTAGAAGTTTAAAATAAAACGCAAAAACAATTTTTTGAAGTACACTATTGAAAAAATACACTTAGAAACACTTTGAAAAGAACTTGATAAAATTTAATTATTGTTCAAAAGTATTTTTAAATTGATTGCTCAAACACAAATTAATTATCGCTAAAAGTACTTTAAAATTATTTTTCAAAATAAACTGATTTTAGAACTCGACTAAACAAGCTATAAATTCAGTATTTGGAGTTTTAGTATTTTTTTATTTTTTTTTTGAGATCCATTTCATCTAAAAAGTAGCATGCAAAAATGATTTGCTAAATGGATAATGAATAGACTCGAATGCAGAATCTGAAAAATAATATGTTACTAATAGTTAATGAAGAGAATCAAATATAGAATCTCTTTATGTTCTAATATAAATTAAATTATGTGAATGACCTTATTTAAAAATAAAGTTATCAGAAAAATGAAATCATTGTTATTTGTTTTAGCCTTTTGATCTTCAAATAAAAAATGAAGTGTTATTGCTTTTGTGAACCTTCTTGTGTTTTTCTTAATCCCCTTTGCCTTTTGCACTTTTAAATTTTAATCTCACTGTCCTTTTCATGAACATTAATTAAAGAACTAAGTACTACTTAACTTTGAAAAAAGAAAGAACTAAAAATCCCCTAATATCATATAATATGAACTTAATGCTATAAGGTTCACCTGTCGACTTCAACTAGTCCTTAAAAAATACCTGAGACAAAATAGAATCACTCATACTATATACAACAATAAATTCCAAGCGAAATCTGAAAAGGATAAAGTGTACACAGTTATCTCTATTTTTATTAGATAAAAAATTGTTTCGAATAGATTCTTAATTTTCAGAACATGATTTAAGAAATACAAAAGAGAAAAAGAAAAAAATTATGATTAAAATATTAGATATAATCAAAGTAGATTAATCACTTATACTATGTGGAGGAGTAACTAATTAAAAAGATAAGATCTAACTTTCTTTTGTTGTTCATAATATTATAATACTTAGTTGTGATTGAGAAATCTGAATTTAATAAAGTAAAAAAGATTTGAGGAATTATAATATTGGTTTAAAGTATTCCACCATATCTTCATCTAAACCTAACCTCCATTATTGTCAATTCATTAATCATTTAATATAAGCAACTTGCACTTGTTATGTTGTTTTATGCGTATAAAACTAGTTAACTACCAAATTTCCAGCTGTCTAGATCAATAATCTGATGAACATAATAATGTCAAGTAATTAAGGGAAATTTTTGCATAGCTCAAAAATATTTTAATTATGCTCCATAGCTATAATTTACTAATTACGATTCATAGCTATATGTTAGAGGAAGAGAGAGGCGAGCGATATTGGGAGAGGGAGGAGAGAGGGGAAATGTACATGTATATATGTCGAATTGTAGATGTATATCTGTCAAATAATTGTATATATGTAACTGGTATGCATATGTATTTGTATATCTGGCGAACAAGATTGGGAGAGGGAGGAGAGGCGATCGAGATTAGGAGAGGGAGGAGAGAGGCGAGCGAGAGAGGGCAGAGAGTGGAGAGAGGCGAACTGTACATTATATATGTCGAATTGTATATGCATATCTGTCAAATAATTATATATATGTAACTGGTATGCATATGTATTTGTATATCTGGCGAGCAGGATTTGGAAAGGGAGGAGAGGCGAACTGTATATGTATATTTGTCAGATAATTGTATATATGTAACTGGTATACATATGTATTTGTATATCTGGCGAGCGAGATTGGGAGAGGGAGGAGAGAGACGAGCGAAAGAGGACAGAGAGTGGAGAGGGACTAGTTGTATTTGTATATCTGTCATATAATTGTATATATGTATAATTTGTATTTTGTATATGTATAAAAGAGGAGATAGACTACGTAATTACAACTAAAATTAAGCTGCAAGCCGCAATTAGTTCAAACTGTAGCTATGTTAGCTAATTAATTAGTAGTATGTGTATACTCATCCGCATAATTTCCCTAATAATTAATCACCAAAGAGTCCCAAATTATCTCATTTTTTCAAAAATAGAAAAATAAAAAAATTGCGAAGCTGGACACCCTAAAAAGGCACACACTTTATCCTAAAAGGCATCTTCAAAGTAATTTTTCTATCATTACCTTCACTTCAACTTTAATAAATTTAAGAGAATAATAATTGATGAGAGTTACATATCACTTAGAAATGTGGTGGGATGCACCTCGAGTTCGAGTCTTGAATTAAAATAGTCATAGTAAAGAGTATTTTATCTTTTAAAAGGCCCTACTCAATAAAATTTAAATTAGTTGGATGATTATACCTCTCAACTTTGTCATTTGGATTTGATTTACCCCTCAACTTTGTCATTTAGATCTGATATACACCTCGTTATGAAAGCGGTTCACATATATCCCTAATGTTATACAAATGGCTCACATATACCCTTTCCTCCAACGGAAGTGAAAAAAATAATTTTAATTTAATTTTTTAATTATTCTTTTTTTAAAAAAAAATCTACATGGTTATATGGATTATACCCCACACATATTTTTTTGACTTTTTTTGTTTCAACGACTAATTTAAATTTATTATTTGATGGTCAAATTTATTTATGTTTCACTAATTTTCTTGTAAAATTTATTATAGAAGCCCCATTTTTTAAATTTTTTTTTACAAATACAAAAACTAAATTACAATATAGCCGCAAAAAAAAAAGTTAGTTTTAAATTTTTTTCTTTACACTAAAGAATGAAAGAAAAAAAGAAGAAGAAGAAACTTGATTAATGATAATCAAAGAAGTCTAAAATAATTTTGTGAAAAAGATTAAAATATATCTTGAACTTTGCTAGAAGGATCATATATATACCCCTACAGGATTTTTTTTTTAAAATTTAAAGTCAAAAAAATAAATTTAAAACTATTCTTTTCAGTTCCGTTAGATGAAGGATATATTTGAGTTCCTTTTACAGAGTGGTAGTTAGACCGGCCTTGTTGTATGGAGCGGAGTGTTGGCCAGTCAAGAACGCACACGTTCATAAAATGCATGTTGCGGAGATGAGGATGTTGAGATGGATGTGTGGGCACACTAGGAGCGACAAGATTAGGAATGAGGTTATCCGGGAGAAGGTGGGAGTGGCCTCTGTGGTGGACAAGTTGAGGGAAGCGAGACTGAGATGGTTTGGACATGTAAAGAGACGGAGCGCAGACGCCCCAGTGAGGAGGTACGAGGTAATGGTGGTAGAGGGCGGAAGGGTAGAGGTAGGCCCAAGAAGTATTGGGAGGAGGTGATTAGACAAGACTTGGCTATGCTTCACATTACCGAGGACATGACTCTAGATAGGAAGGAGT
>JAJOOF010008220.1:0-25662 GCA_029582545.1 Solanum lignicaule | reverse complement strand
TAATTATTATTATTTATAATACTTTTTTGGTAATATTAAAATGATATGTGTTATTTTAAATATTTTAAAGCTTTTTAAGTCATTTGTAAATGATATATATTGCTTCCTTGATTGGGACTTTTCCATTTGTGAGATATATATATATATATATATATATATATTCTATATTAATTTAAAAGGGAGTTTATGCCCAAGTTCTACTATATATAGTAGAAATATAATATTGAAGAAACTTCCTTTTAAAAGTCCCACAAGTATAATATATAATATTTAAGATTGGGAAAAGTCCCAATCTTGAATATTATATATTATATTTGGGCCTAAACTCTCTTTTATAATATAGTAGAATATCCTTCTCTAAGTTCATTATTTAAATTATATTATTATTTTTAAAAGTTGTGCAGATATATAGACTTTGAAAAATCATCCTTCAAATAATATTAGACCCAAAGTTAATGTTTGCTCATATGTTTCTCAATCTTACGTACAAAATGTTAGACTGTCGTCCAAAATTCGAACAACTTATAAAATTTCAGATCATAATCTAATGTTTTGTCATATGATTTTGTCTTTAGATTAGAATCTAAATATTCATAAACATTAAGAAAATATAATAATTATTTACTAAATAACTGTCCAAAAAAGAATAACTGATTTGTCTTGTTAGCACCTTAAATACAGTCATTTTGGGGTACACAATAGTTATTAGTTACTGTTTTTTCTTTCGAGCTATTGTTTGAAGTTTGAACTCTTTCGGATTATAGACATGAATAAATGGACCATGAGTCCAAATTTTAATAATAAAAAAAAGAGTCAAACTCTTCGTGCTAGAAGAGACAATCAAAAGAAATACATGAGCCTAACTTTTCAAATGTCAAACTCATGGATTTCAGGTTGAGACATTTAGTCACTTTTTAGCTTTGTATATTTAAGAAATAGTTAATATTATGGAGTTTGAATTTTACGACTAAAAGTTCATATGACAATATTCTAAAGTTTCACCTGTAACATTTAAACTCCATGACATATATATATATATATATATATATATATATATAAATCAGTGTATTATATATGTCTAGGAGAAAAAAAACTCATAATGTTTGGTCAATGTTATGGATTAAACAAGCAGAATCATTACAAAACAAAATAACAAAGCATATAGTAATCTGTAATATTGTAGAAGTATTTTAAACAAAATATTAATTTCGACTAACTAGTATGCTTGAAAATTCAAATCTCCAGTGGAGCAAATAATAGATAACTAATCCAACATAAAACAATTGTAACCTATAATAATCAAACAACCACTTGGCTAGAAATAAATATAGAATTAAACTGATTTTCTTTCATGTCGCCACTTCTTCAACCTCCGCAAAGAAATGATGACGACTTCTTCAACATGTCACGACTTAGCAAAGGGGATATTCTTTTGTCAGACATATGCGACGTGTTAATTGACCCATGACTCTTTATACGAGAAGCTATTTTTCTAGTTTTTTCCAAAATCCAATTATGTGATTTCCTTTATCGCTGCTTATGCCTTTGATTTTCTAATTATCTCTTCTTTACGATTCTCAACTCTCAATGAAAGAACATTGAAATTTTTCACTGGCAATAGAGGATTAGAATGACTTGGTTGTTTACAGCGAACATCTTGATTACCATGCAAGGAATCACGCCAACCAAATTTTAGTCTTTTTTTTCACTAATACTGCTTTTATAGCGTTGGTTCAGAGGGGGGACTAATGAATGAGGTGTCGAAGGGAACCTTAGCTGAGAAGGTGGGGGATGAGACAAAGAAAACTATGGATGAGATGGTGGGGAACAAGATGAAAGAGGAGGAGACACAAGTGGATGCTAAGAATCCGCAGAAGGCAGATGTGGATATCAATTTCTCCAAGGTGGGGGAAGAGACGATGAAGAAGGGAACAAAGGTGTATATCCATTTCTCATCGGCGAAGGACACAATGGCGGAAAAGATGGAGTGGAGACAAAGGAGAAGACTGCGGATGTGGATTCAAATAATTCGATCGAGGTGGTGGACGAGGAACTCCTTGGTACGTATATGACGATTCATCATTCACCACCGTCGTCCTAATTCAGGCATAATTAGAGTTACAAGGTAAATGATTACCAAAACGTTCCTCCTCTGCCGGATTATTTGTATCCACATCCGCCCCCTCCTCCTTAATCTCCTCATCCACCTTCTCTATCACCATGACCTTTACCTATGAGAAATCAATATCCACCTCCGCCCCATCCTCCTTGTCTCTTCCCCCATTGTGCCCTCTGCCGATGAGAAATCGATATCCATTTCCGCCATCTGCAGATTTTTGATATCCACTTGCGTCCCCTCATCTTTCATCTCTTCCCCCTCCGTTTCAGCCATGGTTCTCTCTGCCTCCTTCTTTATCTTCTCAACCAAGGTTCTCTTGGACATCTCTTTCATTAGTTCCCCTCTGAACCAACGCTATGAAAATAGTCCTAGTGCAAAGAAAAGGCCAGAATCTGGTTGGTGTGAGTCCTTACATGGTAACTAGGATGTTCACTGTAAACAACCAGGTCATTATTTTCATATCTACCTCCGCCTCTTGCGGATTCTTTATATCCATCTTTACACTCTCCTCATTTATCTCTTCCCCATTGTCTCAGCCACTAGTGTCTTCGCCGATGAGAAATTGTTATCCATTTCTAAGATTAAAGAGTGGGCAGAAACCGTCAGTTTCTGATTCTCCTACACTGAAGAATCACAAGAATCTTAAGTTAGAATGAGATTTCAATCTCGGCTAAAAATATCAATTAATTAATTAATAAAATGGATATGTACCACTAATACTTACTAAAATCATTGGAAAAGAAAATTACCGTCCATTTTTAAGATCAACGAATCGACGAAAACCTTTCGTTATTATTTCTCCTGCACTCAAGAACCACAATAATCTTAGGTTAGAATTGGATTTTAAATCTGGCTAAAAATATCAATAAATCAATTAATAAAATGGATTTGTACCAATGATACTTATCGAAATCGCTGGAAAAGAAAATTACCGTTCTTTTCTAAGATCAAAGAGTCGACAAAAACCCTCAATTCATGATTTCCCTGCACTCAATTAAGTTAGAATGAGATTTCAACTCTTGGCTACTATGTTGTGATAGGATTAATCGGAGAACTTACAAGTCGAGTAGATGTGTCACAGAAATAAAATGACTTTGTTCTGTATTTTTCTTTCTTTCTTGAATTCTGAGGATGAGCCGACCCATCCTAACATTAATTATAAGAAGTTGAATGGTGATTTACCATGTGATGCCCATAAAGAAATGCAATTTGAGCGAGAACTGGAGAGAGAATAAAAAAAATGATTCACAAAAATATATGACTCTAATACTGATAATATGTAAAGAAAAACTTATATTTAAACATCAAAAGGTTAGCCGAAAATTAGAGATAATAACGAACAAATTTAAGAGCATAAGTTTATTATCAAGATATAAAATATAACTTCTTAATATTTTATTAAATTTAAGTAACTCTAACTTCATTATTTTTTTTTAAAAAAAATCATAAAAAGGATCAACTCAAAATTAAAATATTCAAAAAAATATATATATTTTACTTTTAAGTGATAACTAACTTTATTTTTTTTAAATTATAAAAACTCAACATGATATTTACTATGTATGCCATTTTTAGAAAATAAATAAATAAATGAAATTGTCATATATGTTAATATTCACCGGCCATAAGTATTTCCTTATTTGCATAAATACATTTTTTATATTTCCTTTTTTTCCTTTTTTAAAATTAAGTAGCTTTAACTTCATTCTTTTAAAAAATCATGACAAGGATCAATTCCAAAATATGATGTTTTAATTTTGATTTATGACATTTTTTAGAAAATAAATAAATAGATGAAATTGTCATATCCGTTAGTATTCATCAGTTAGAGGTAGAAAATAAATAAAATTGTCATTTTATCAAACATTTATCTATTACATGTGTTTCTTTGTTTTCATAAATTATATTTACTAATAACAATCCTTAGTATTTTGTTAGTTCTTTTTAAAAAAATAAATAAATAATAAAATTACGTAACTGTAACTTCATTTTGTAAAAAATCATAAAAAGGTTCAACTCAAAAAATAAGTATTCAAACATGATATTTTAATCTTAACTTATGATTTATTTTAGAAAAATAAATAAATAAATAAAATTGTCATACTTATTAATATTTATCTGTTACAAGTATTTCTCTACTTGCATAAATTATTTTTACTTATTACAATTGTTACTTTTTTTCTTTTTAATGTAAGTAACTTTATCTTTACTTTTAAAAAAATCATAAAAAGACTCAACTCAAAACATGAATGTACAAAAAAATGATAATTTAATTTTGACTTATAATTTATTTTAGAAAATTAATAAATAAATGATGAATTAAATAAAATAAGATAAACATAATTATTGTCAATTATATTTTTAATTTTGCAACTCTTTAATTATTAGTAATCAATCATTGATTATGAAATTTTAAAATACATTAATATTATGAAATAGTCAAAGATTCTTTTTTATTAATTTAATAATGACTAGGTTACACAATTAATGTCATAAACATCCTTCCATATTTGTATTCATAGAACTTACCTTCCTTGAGGTTTTAAATATTATATTTATATGCTTTATTTTGATACTTTTTTGACGAAATCAAATTATTTTTAAGTACAAGCGTTTTGTCTAGAACAAGCTCATCCCTTTATAGTTTAATTATTAGTTGTAATTTTTTTTAAATATTTACCTTCCTTGTGAAACTGTTGATATATTGTGATATTTTTCTTTTAAAAAAATCAAATTATTTAAGGGGGGCTTGGGAATAAAGTTTGTTAAAAAAACCGAAACTAATTGAAATAAAAAGAAAAATATAGATATGTGTTCTCATAAAATACGGTGTATTAGTGTTAGCACAATCGAATCTATTTAAGAATACAACATTCATACTTAAATACGTATAAATAAATATATATTATTTTATCTTTTTTAGCTCTTCTTAAATTTTCTTTCTCCCACACGGGTGTGACTTTATTTAACATTTTTAGAACTTTTGTGTAACAAATTTTTACATTACAAAAAAATGTTTTAACAAATGTTTCCTTGTTATGTGTTTTATTGCATGTTTTGTATTTTTATTTGTAATAAAAAATAACACATAAAATATGAATAATCTTTGATTTGTCATTTTTTGTGCTCTTCATTGTTTTCTTTCTTCCATATAAATGTTTTCGTTTCACAGACCTTTAAGTTACAAAAATGTATTAATAAGTGTTTTTTTTTTATATATTTTATTCAAATGAATATTTATATTTTCACTTGTAATAATAACACATAACACGTGAACAATCTTTAATTTGTCCTCTTTTCTTTTTAGCTTTTCTTCTTTTTCTTTCTTTCACATGGGTGACTTTACTTTTTTTTTAAATTTTAGTGTAACTGATGTTTACATTACAAAATATGTTTTAACAAGTGTTGGGTTGGGTGTCTATTTTTGTTTGTAATGCTGCACTTATAATGCGAACCATGGTGAGTCATTCTCTCTCTTTTTTTTTTTTCATAGCTAAGACAATTTGGATAAAATGTGAAGAATTGATAGTTACAGATATATTGCTTTAATTTTTATTTATATTATAGTTGAAGAGGTATCAAATGGATTTTAATTTATTATGTAATGTTTTGAGTATTTAATTTTTTTATTATGATGTTATATAATATGAATATCAAATAAAAACAAAATAATTCAGCAAGGTTTTGTATAATTAAATTTGGGTTATATTAGCCTATGTTTAAATGGATTAAGTGTCTTCTAATTTCACTTTAAAATCGAACCGGTCGGACTAGAACATCACTCATTTAAGCCCAAATGTAGTTTTTGGGCCAAACTTTTCATGCTATAAAAGGAAAAAAATCAGTCAAAAGTAATATATGGGCCTTACTTTTCAAATGCTAAACTCACGAATATTGCAATAATGAAATAAGGAAAAATTACAGAAATCCCACATTTTAGTTTACCTATTACCATTATCCCTTATAAGTTTTACAAATCTCCAAAATCCCTCATTTTCACTCATCAGATTAGTGTATCTCGCGCATCGGATTAGTATATCATGTATAAAATGTACCTCGCGCATCAGATTAGTGTATCTCGCGCATCATATTAGTGTATCATGTATAAGATGTACATTAGATTAGTGTATCTTGTATAAAATGTAATATATCTTACTTAACGATTAATGTATCTCGCGCATCAGATTAATGCTTATATTATTGTATCCATTTTTTAAATTTTTGAGGGATTTCTGTAATTATAAACTTATACGGGACAAATGGTAATTTTGCCTTAAAAGTATGTGATTTCTGTCCTTTGAAAAAAATGTGTGAACACAAATAATGAGTAGACCAGCCCACTTTTTTATATGTGGGTTCATTTCAAAATATTTTTTTGTTTTGAATAAAGAAGCGCGTGAACTTTTAGTGTAAGACATGTGTTTTTCTCGGTGGATGGATGGGATAAATGCCTATATTGCTTTATAATGTTATTGTTATGTTGATGTTATATTAAAGAATGAGATCTAAAAAAGTTCCTTAGTCCCATTCTTTAGAATTGTCGAATTCTGTATATATATTTCATTCATCCATAACATACTATAAGGTGTAACTCTAATTAATGCTAATACAAATTCTTCCCTTTATTATTACATTTAACAAGGAGTTGTGCATTTTTAACTTGCATCAAGAGTCACTTAGATTATATCCCTAACATAGTTACTTTGGGCGATACGACGCCGTTTCAGTTGGTCCAGCTTGTCTTGCATACTGCATATATACAATAACAAACTTCATCACATTCATTTTAATTAATTAATTAATTAATTAGCAGAAATAATTCGAGTATATTTGTTGCTACCTGAAAATAAACTTCTAGCTTCTTTCTGAGTATCGCATATTCTCTCTTTAATTGCTGAAAAGTTCTCTTGCATCTGCTTCAATTTACGAAGAAATTAAAATAAAGGAAAAAATTAATCACATAATCTCACAATGCCTTGACAAAACATGACTAGTGTACAATTTTGTGATTCATGAATAGTTTATGATATATTCTTTGTCTCGACAAAAATGTCGACTAGTAAAGAACCATATTTAAGTAAATTCTAAATTAGCCAGTAGGCATGTAAGAGCATCTTGCAAACCATCAACTACAACAAGTAAGTTCCAGAGGATTAATATTTGGGTATAAATAATACTATAAATGAGTAAGAATATTCATTAGAAATTAGATAGACATTGACTTTTAACCTTGAAGTTTTGTTAATGGGCCAGAAATTGAAAGTTAAAAATTTAAGACTATTTTCAAGGTCAATAGGTACATACAATGTAATTTCTAAGGTTACATTTTATCTATACGGTCCAGGTTAAAAATACTTTCAACTTTTTTTCCATGCGTACTTTCTTCCTTTTCGTAATAATAGTGCAAGCTAGTCACTTATAATAATGTCCTGGAGTAAATATTGATAATTGATATTAGATTTCTGATCGTAACATGTTATAACATATTAAATTATGTTGATAGTGTAAAAAATTATTTATATTAATGACGATTAATTACCCTTCCACGTTTCCAGCTCGGCAATATTCCATGAACTGTGTACATTCAATTTTAACTTTCTTGGCTCCAATGCTGCATACAATTAGTCATGAAAAAAAGTTGTTATACTAAGTTTGATGATAAATTAAAGGAAATTATCATTTTCATTAATTATTATAAGTATCTAGTTTATCATATAACCATCTTGTTAATTTCTAACCTTGAACTACTGCCCTTAAACTGATACATATAGTTGTCAAGCTTTGCAAAATCAAGAGGATGTTCTTCCCTAAAATAATTAAACATTCAACAAATTAAATAATTATATTAATTAATCAGTGCATTATATATGTCTAAGAGGAAAAAAAAACTCACAATGATTGGTCAATATTATAGATTAACCTAGCAGAATCATTATAAAACAAAGTAACAACTTCTTCCACAAAGTTAGGAGTAGCATCATCTTGTAGCTCTTCCAACTCAATAAATTGCTCATCAACATATCCCTGCACCCATACAAGTGACTCAAACCAATTAAAACCTACTATCTAATTAAAACCGTCCAATTTCGAATAGTTCAAGGACAAAAAAATTAGTCATTTTTTTTGTTTGAATTAACGGTTAGTAGAAAGGATAACTTTGAGCTATTTAACTAGTTGTAGGGCATTTTGCGATATCAATGCCCCTAATAATAAATACAAAAAAAAAAAGAGGAACCTGATCGAAAAGGGACTGCCTAAGGCTAGCAACTTGACGATGCAAGTTATTATTTCTTTCCATACGAGTAACAATGAATTATAGACACACAAATAGAGTAATTAAAAGATAATAATAATACTAATATACTTAGAAATTGTATGCTGAATATGGAGAAGGGAATGGGAAATGGAATAAGGGTAAGGTGGTTTATATAGGAGCAAAAAAAGGACCTAAGGCGGACTTAGCTTAGAAGATATGGGTTCAAGGTTCACCTAAATCGATTTTTTTTCTCAAAATTTAGTAAGAAATTTATTAAATAGTTATAATTTTTTGAATTTCTTAAATATTTATAAGAAATAATTTGTGTACAAATCAAGAGAAAGTATATGATAAACTTTTTTTTTTAATTTCCCACATGATGTATGGTATATGTATTGAAGTCCGACTAAATATGAATTTGTAGATTGTAGAACTCATTTTCTAGGGACGTCATGCCCATTTCTAGGGATACCCTCTCAACATGATTCTTTTCATCCTCAAACTATGGCTTAAACCCACGAGCATGGGGTAGTATGACACTTGTCGTGCTTGGCTGACTTGGTTACATTGATGTAACTCATGACTTAAGAGTCCAATACAGAAGTGGAGTAGGGAATATTAAAAAACAGTATCATTCCTTGAAGTGACTTAATAAGGAAAATTGAATTTATAAATTAATGAGAGCCCAAATTGGAATAATTGAGAATGAAGTATTGGAGAAGAGATCATATCATTATATCTTTATTCCCTAAATTCTTTTTTCTAGAATGATATTTGGAGATTTATTATATCATCACATTTCATATTTGTAGGAATGCTCTTTACTTTCAAAATTGATTTTCTTTTAATAAGAGTGGTGTTTGGATCAACTTGCACGCATCTCAATTAATTATACAAGGTATCTATTACCTCCCATTATTACACGTATCGAGTAACTTTTATCTAACAAAGGCTGGAACAAATAAAAAGAAATCTCATCATACTCATGGTTCTTAGCTATATATTTCATTTACCATAATCTTAGGCTCTAATACGGATAAATTGAATCACAATGGAGAACAAAAAAAAGGGAGTAGTTGTTTTATATATATATATATATATATTTAATAAACTTTCGATTCCCTTATCATGATACAATGTTGATAAGAATAGCAAGCCTTTGTCCAAATTAAATACATTATTGGCACCTTTTTCTTTTCCCTTTATAGTACTTTACAGTTTACATCATGGCTCATGCAATATTATTGCTCTTTCATAAATTGCACTATATATGTCTATCTCTGGAGAATTATCCCCTCTTTACTCAATGATACAACTTTGGATATTTCATATTTTATTTTAGCGTAAATGCAACCATTCAAAAGTTAGCTTTTAGTTAGGGTCACTTTTTATTATTTTTTATATATACATAAATAAATATTCTTCCACACTATTCTGTTCTGCTCACCCTATCCAACAAATTCTTTTTTAGTTGGTAGGTGTAAAAAAGGACTTACATAAATATTACTCCAATAAATACAGTAGAAATAAATTGTTTAGTTTTAATAAATAAATAAAATGAAACACAACAAAAAAAGAAACGCCGCTGCCGGGGATCGAACCCGGGTCACCCGCGTGACAGGCGGGAATACTTACCACTATACTACAACGACCTTGTTGACATATTTATATCTAAATAATAATACATACATTTTGAACAGACAACTTATTTACTGAAGCTGGTTCACCTTGCTCTGATATGAATCGGTTTAGTTGGATGATCATTTGACCTTTCTGGATGCTATTTTGGCCAGAGATGTGCAGCATTGTGTTTGAGAGCCATTCCTGTGCTTAAGGACCCTAGGGAGACCGAGATGCGAGAGCTGTTTCTCCACCAAAATGCCTATTAGCTGTGCATTAACAACGTTTTATACGTACGATTAGCTCCACATTTTTTTTTTGGTTAGAAAGATACGTAAAATTTATTTATTTTATATTAGCTAAACATTAGTACAAGGAGTGAGGGCCAGTGGCCCGTGTTGACCCAATGGGTCAGAATTACACAAAAGATGTTAAGTGGCCAATACAAAACTAAAAATTGTCTATATATTCCTAAATTAGTACCATCTCCATGAGTACACTAATCTTCAAAGCTATGAAAATCAATGACTACTAATTTTATGTATCTTCCTTGACTTAGCGATAGCTACGATAACTTGGACTGTACATGCAACTCTCAGCATATGTTACTAGGTTCTCCGGTTGAGGTAGACGAGTGGCCAAGCCTGTTGAGCAAAAGGAAATGAACATCAATACTATATTTGATAGATACATGTCGAAAAAAAAGTGTTAAAGTTCTCCAGAGATTGTAGAGGCGAAAATTACCAAGCTCATATGCTTTGGCAGCTACTTTGGCAGCAATGTGAGCTGAAATCTTCCTTATGTTGGCAAATGGTGGGTATATTAGTCCCTTCTCCAAGTTCTCTTGACTTACTTCTGCTGCTAAAGCTTCCGCTGTTCAGATGAAAGAATTCGGAGATAGAAATGTAAGATTTTATGAGGATGAAAGGCACCACTTTAGTGTAAAGGTATCAAAGATTCCAATTCCAGGAAAATGTTTACAGTAGCATATGCACAAAAGTTATAATCCAGAAAATAATCGAGAGATAGAAGTTGATCAGAACGCGAATTGCACCAGATATTATCATAAATAGTAGAGTAACATTATGCAGAACTTACAGGCTGCCAGGAGCATGTCATCATGAACGCGAATAGCACCAGATATTATAAGTCCCAGACCCAAACCAGGGAAGATGTATGCATTATTTCCCTAGAGAGAAATTGAGTACGTAATGTTATGAAATTTAAATGTATTTAGGAAAAATGTAAAGCCATATGTTTTGACATTTCAGACCTGACCAGACACGAAAACTTTCCCCTTGTACTCAACTGGAGCAAATGGACTCCCGCTAGCAAAAATGGCCCGCCCCTGTATGGATATGGAAAATTTTTAGAACTGCAAGAAAACAGAACATCTGCAAAGACGAACATTGACAGAGTAATACCAACTTCAACGTAAAAAATGGACTGTCCAATAACTTACTTCACTCCATGTATAAGCCTCTTCAGCAGTACATTCAGACTGTGATGTTGGGTTGGAGAGAGCAAAAATAACTGGTTTCTGCATTACAAACCATTTAGAACAATAAATTATTCTTGCTCAAGTCTTTTACCCAAACTAGGTGAACTTACAGAATGCAGCTTTTCTCCGAGAAGGATTTCAAGGAACAAGGAATAGTACCTTATTGAAGGTTGCCATAGCTTGTACCACTTCTTTAGTAAACGTCTTCCCAGTGCCAGAAGACCCAATCAAGACGGTTGGCTTAATTAACTGGTACACAATAATACGAGTTAAGGATGAGACTTCGAGGGGGAGGATAACGAAACTGGGAGGAGGTGATATATTTGTACCTTCACAGCATTCACCAGTTCTTTTACTGGCTCGTGGTCATGAGCCCAGGGCCTCTTAAAATGTTGAAGTGACTCCATACGAGACCTAACTATCAACCCCTAGAGGAAGAATGATGTGTGGATGTTTAGTAATCAATGAGCTGCTGGAAGACCAATTGGAAGAATAAAAATATCTAATACAGACAATTTCAGATACCTTAGAATCCACCATCCAGGTTCTCTTGCGTGTCTCTTCTAGAGGGGCTCCAGTCTACACAAAGAACACTATTGCATAAATCACTTGACATATTTCGTTTTTATATAGGTGGTAGAAACTTTTGACACAAGATCTTTAATCAAAAGTCAAAACAAACAAAGAGAAATAGTTTCCTCCAAGGCCAAACCTGTTTTGACATCTCAAGAGCTATGAGTTCTGCTATCCCGGTACCAGCCTGCATTGTCAATAAGTGATTTAAGGGGCATAACGGAAATCTACAGAGATATACAATGGAAGGGAAACTAATATATGATCAAATCCAGCTCTTAAACTGCTAAGGCCTTAAAGGAGGAAGGCGTTGAGAAATTCCAAGTACAACTTTGGAGCTTTCAACACTGAAAAAATCCACCTCTGGTCTTAAACATAATGAAAATCAAACTTCATGTTGCTAAACGAGCAAGGTTGTTAGCTAATATGAGGGCAAAACCAAAAGCTGTATGTCAAAACATCATTACCTCTCCAGCTCCCAGGAATAAAAAATTATGCTGTGCCAAGTTTCCCCCCACTAAGTTTAGTGCTGCCATGATCCCTGCTAGGACCACAGATGCAGTCCCCTGGAGGATAACACGGAACAGGAAGATGTTAGTGACAGAATGTGTGTATCAGTCATAGAAACACCACTTCTATGACAGCATTACAATATTTGAGTCCTTATCTTACCTGAATGTCATCATTGAAAACAAGGTGGCTAGTTCCATACTTCGCAAGAAGGTCAAATGCGTTATGATTTGCAAAGTCTTCAAACTATTGATGTATGTCATGAAGTTAGAACACGGAGTAAAGTTCAATATACATATGTACAACTTCATCAGAAGACAACCAACCTGAATGAGCACTTTCTCTCCGTAAGTTTGCTTGACAGCAGACATAAATTCATCCAAGAGTTCAGCATATTCCTGAATGTGGACGAACCATCAAAAGAAGAAAGTTAAAAACATATACAACCTTCTACGAAATGTACTCTATGACCTAGCATTGTAGGAAATAAAAATTGTGAACCTGTCCTCTAGCCCTTCTTTGTCTGAGCCCAATGTAAAATTCATCTTTTAACAATTTCTCATTGTTTGTACCCACATCAATGGTTACTGGCAAGCACTGCAAAGGAAGAAAGGATAATTAATCTACCGATTTTTCTCCATTGGTTAGGTGGAGGTAAAAGCAAGTAGATAAGGCTCTGCCTGACTGATAATGCTAACTAATGCTTTTCAAGTGCCAAGTAGCTGGGCAACTATAAAGTAACATGTGCTATTTGCAGGTTTCTATGCAAAACAATGTGCAGAAAACAGTCAGATAACACAGTCTCAGACCATATGATTATTTAACATTTTGGCATATGTAAGATTTGATTGAGTTCACCGAACATCAATGAGATACAATACTATTTGTGAAAGAAAGGCATCATGTCCATTTCTAACAACTGTTACATTTTCCCTACAGAAACTTACAGATGATGGCCGAATGCCTCCAAGAGCGGTGTATAAAGAGAGTTTCCCTACTGGTATCCCCATTCCCTGTCAAGATGAATTGATTGTCATTAATATGTCTTTAGATACCTAAGAGAAATATGTGGGCAGATATGTCATATATATGTTTTAAAATATATATTGGTGCATAGAGAAACTGGGAACATCAGTTAAACAAACAGATAATTAGTTTTCTGTTTTTCCTTGGAACTCACCTAACATGATTCCAAAAATTAGTGTGAAGTCCATATAGAACATACCTGGCAACCTAGGTCTCCAAGGCCTAATATTCGTTCTCCATCAGTTACAACAATAACTTGAATTTTCTTCTCAGGCCAATTCTTTAATACCTCAAGAATTTTGCCTCTGCAAATGGCTATAACAAATCAGATCTAAATGTAATAAAAAAAAACCTTGGGCCACTAATTTGAAAATTATCTGTTGAATTCCAAACACATACTTTTCTTTCAAGCTGATAAAAAGGCCTTGAGGTCGTCTGAAGATGCTACCATACTTCTGGCATGCTTCACCTACTGTTGGAGTATAAACTACCGGGAGAAGCTCTTCCACGTTTTCCATAAGAAGCTTGTAGAATAGCCTCTCATTTCTCTCCTGCACCAGGATGCAAGAATTTGTATATTATGATGCCAATAAATTGGGAATAAAAATGTACAAGGACTTTGATCCAAGCAAGATCTATTTGTTTGGGACGTCTTAGATGTAATCAGACTCCAATTATTATTATGCCATTGTTTCTTTAATACTAAAGTATAACTTTAACAGAAAGCAGCAACTAATCATCAGCATTACATAGATATATTATGTGCTACTACCTGAAGATCCATCATGGCCATGTACCTTTGCAGTGGTACATCATACTGACGCAGATTGTTCATCAATTTCTTAACCTGACAGAAGAAGTGATACAACAATGCAGTTAAATAGAGAGCTTACATTTGGTCAGGAAGAGGAATACTGGGAGAGACATAATTAAGGCTATGCAAAAACACAACATGGACAACCTGAAGCTCATGATTAAAAACCACAGGAGGAAGAAGACCACGTAAATAGTGGGAATCCCTTTCTTTCTCGCTGAAAGCTAACCCTTTGTTGTAGTGTGGATTACGCAACAATGAGTATCCGCTGCTCACCAAAGAACAGAATCATGTTCATAATGGATACAAATGAAGAAACACTTCTCAGGTTCACCAATGATGTTCATTTTCTTTTAACATCAAAAAATTAAGGAGATCAACAAGTATCCCATTCTATTACATCATTTTCAGGTGAGCTTAAATGGAAAGATACAATTTTAAACTAACATATAAAGACACCAGGAGAAAAACAATCAATCAAGTGGCATTATAAAAATGAAAATAATAAGAACCGACCAGAACAAAAAAATCATTTTTTAACAGATTCAAATAATTAATGACAAAAACCAACACAAATTTCAGAAACCAGGGTGTGTTCAGTATAAAAGCTTTCCAATTTTCTCAAGTTCGATTGGTCATATATTTTGAAAAACATTTTCTCGAAAATAAATTACTATTGATTTGTGTCCACTCCGCACTAGACAAGATGATGTGGAATTTTAATAGAGAGCATAGAAAATATCGAAACAAAACGTAAAAATCGAATCTTTTCACCTAGCAACAGAGAAGTTCCAAGGAGTAATAGTTTGATCTTCAGTGGCACTATCCTCGCCGTACACATCGCCGACTCCACCAGTGACCGTCGATTTAGAATCTTTCTCTATAACTGGAGAATTTTCCTTCATCTCCTTCAAAGTATTCTCCATTAAAACACTCACATTCCGGTCTCCATTTGGGCTCACAGAGGCCACCACCATAGGAAAAGACACCTTTTTCCGGGACTGAATCAAACATCTTGAAACCCCAGATAGCGAATCGTTCTGCAAAAACAAAAATCTGATCAGACAAAAACATTTGCAAGACTAATCTGGAAAATGAAAGATTCAAAGAAATTCATCATAAAATTTGATCAAGAATTCCATGATTTAAGAGCTAACAAGAAATGGGGTTTAGGCTTAGAATGTTATTTACCGGAAAATTGGTTCCATTCAATGAGAACATTGTGATTTGTGAGAGAAGAAGAAGAAATACAGAGTAATTTGTTTTTGTTGAGAGAAGGGAAAAGAGAGAAAGAGTGTTAAATACTAGAAAAATCTGCTTATGAGGGCTTATTCTAAGAAAATGCGGCGACAAGACCGTGTAAATTTCACAAGAAAAATGACAAAAATTATTCCCACGTTTCAGTAGCTTCAAAGTGACTGTATACTATTCTATCCGTTTTTATTTGTTTGTCCTACCACATATTATTATAATTATTATTTTTTTATAAAAAGTATGAATAATCTTTTACTTGACATATTTAAAATTATGAAATTAAAGAACATTTTAATACATTTTTAATTTAAAACACAAAATTTAATTTTTTTAAGATTCATGATAAAACAAAATTAGATAAATAAATTAAAATAAAGGGAGTATATTTTGAGCAATTTTAATTTTTAAAATTTGTCAAAAATAAGTATATTTTGTTGGCGTCAAATTTTGTTATATTTAATGTGGATTATGAACAAAAAAATTTAACAAGACCTTGTATAGATAAGTTAATTTTTAAAAATATATCACATTATTTAAGTGTTTAATCAAAATATAATTGAAATGTCTAAATAAAATTTAATCGGACAAGTTTAAAGAGGAATAAATTAGGCTATGGAAATTGAAAGGTGACGTGTGAACTGTGACGCATCTAAAGTGATTTATGGAAAGAAGGAAATTCCACTGGCAGAGTCTTCATGGTAATACAAGGAACCTGTCTTTATCTTTGGACCTAACATTTCGCATTATGGTAAGATGCTTTTGTGATAGAGGCGAATTCATAATTTAACAGTTTATGAATTTCTATAAATCTAAAATTATAAAAAAATATTTGTTACAAGTGTCTAAGTATTTGAACCCTTGTCAAGGGGACAACAAAGTTTAAGTGGTTAAATACTTCATTCTGTCACTTTTACTTGTCTCATTTTGACTTGACACACTCATTAAGAAAACGAATATTGATATATGTAGTTTATCAAACTATCACTATTAAATGATGTTTCGTATTAAGTCTTGAAAAATGATTTGAAGAAAGAGTATATACTGATGAGGGTAAACATGGAAAAATATCATTGTCTTTTCTTGATATGTCAAAAGTGACAAGTAAAAGTGAACGGAGGGAGTAGTAAATTTCTCAATATAAACATCGAAATTTGACTCAATTTGTCAAGGATCGTAATTCTCCAAAATGCTAGGTTGATTTGTCTCACTTAATAGTTATTATTTCACATAGTTATCTTTTCTTGATTTTAATTTTTGTCAATAAAAAAAAGTAATTTTCTGAGATAATAATTACTCCTAATTGAGTGATCATCCGATAAATCAACTACCGAAATGCTGGCAAGTAGAACACCTCAACAATAAGGAAAAAGAAAGGATTGTGCATGTCTGTTTGGGTGTGGATTAGTAATTGTATTATCAAAATACCAACTTTGTGGATGCTGATTCTTCCTGTGAACATTATGTATTACACACTCCATGAAGTAGAGAAAAAATAATCTTAATTGCATATAAGCATCAGTAATTTACAATTACATTTTTCCCTGTGGAAGCATAGTCATTGCTTACATTTTTGTGCTATTCTGAGGAGACTACACTTGAATCTTACAAGAATGAATATTCCTCAGTGCTATAGAAATAGTTATCTGCAAAACTCCTAAATACAAACACATACTAAAGATCCTAGACCTAGAGGTGTATGAACCTTTTTATGTCTCTTAAAGATAATATATAACAATTGCCACATTCTTTTGTGAAGAAAAGAGGTGGCTTAAGGCAATATGTACAAGCTTTTGTAACTATCCATACCTACCTATCTTGTTTGGAAGTTCAATGTCTTAATAGCGTAAGAGTACATAAAGGCGAAAAAGACTGCAAAACCAACCAAAACCACAGCAACTGGTGCCATGAAGTCTGGATTGTATCCGAAATGATCTTTAATGTAGTCCTTAATCATAGGGTTTGGAGACATATTTGGGACTTTGATAGTAGCCTCCACATCACCATACTGTGATACAATGCAACCATAAACAGTCCATGCAACTGGACAGATCCAGTAATACCATATCCACCACTTGGGAATTCTCTGAGATTTTAATGAGAAATATTAGTATTGTTGTTATGTGCAAGATTATTTATATGTTTGAATGCTTGTAAAGAACATTTGACTTACCGGTCTGGGAATGAAGAAACCGGAGAAAAGATTGAAGAGAGCATAGAATGCTGCAGCAAAGATCGCAGCTACTTGGTGGTTCGGTGTGATGGAAACAGTCATCATTCCATAGTATGTCCAGTATAGGAAGGAGAAGAAGGTTACAAAAAAGAACCAGAAGAATTTAGCCGCCGTCCACTCAAAGCCGATCATAGCATACACTATGAGAGTATAGTATGTTGTTTGGATGAGTATGTATGGTATTTCTGCAATTACCTGCAAGCCAAATGTATTACATCAATTACTGGGATGAATAAGAAAATGTCCTGTAAAAAAGATATGACTGCTTAATTTGTTGTTATAATTTAGTTGGATGATGCTTACCTGTGCCATAGCATATGGTAATGCTGAATACATCCCAGCAGCCCTTTCTCTATAAAAGACGGTTCTTTCAACGGCTACAATTGGTTGTACAGTCGAACAATTATTGATTCCAACAAACAGTACAGCTGCATACATTGCCCCGATGACTATCATTAGATCACTGCTACTTTCTCTGTAACACAGAAAAAAACAGACTTATGAAGTTAGTAATCGACCTTTTAGATTGTGTGGTTTAAAAAAAACCCGTGAAATCTGTGGGTTAATTTTAGATAAGAGGTAGATACATTTTACTGCCAACGTTCCAGAAAATTGTCCCTATCATTAGCGCTGCAGCCAGACTAAAGAAGAATCTGACAAGGTTATAGTCTGGACTTCTCCAGTAAGTCCACCATTGTTTCCATAAGCAGGACTTGAACTGGCCCCATGTGGGCTGGGAATATTGTGTGGTAAAGTTGAGGTCTTTTGCTCCAGGAGGAGGTGTGCTCAAATCATTGACAAGAGCCTTGTTTCGTCTGCATGAAGCAACATACTTCATTAGTTTTTTTCGAATGTGCCAAAGACATTTTCCAGTTCACTCATTTTGACTTACTGATGCAAAGCTGATGATCTGTAGTATTCAGCAAAATCCATTCCTAGTCGAGTTTCTGTGGAAATTGAACTTGCCTCTAGCATCCAGGTAGCTGGATTATACTTCTCTTTAATTTTTTGAACTCCTGGAATTGCCTGCATTAGATAGTTGAATTAGTACACTTTCCTTTGACACTCATAAGCAAAATATGAGGTGGTTCTTAGTTATTTGAATGTATAGTTCAAGAATCAGTAAGTACCTCGAAATACTCAATAATTTTCTGAGAATGTCGACCTAATGGGCCTGCATAGATTACTTGTCCACCTCTTTTCATAAGAAGCAGCTGATGTGCAGAAGAAAACACATATTAGAGAAGGGGGGCTTACAGAGCTAAGATACATTTCTTTTTCAGACTGGATGGTGTGGAAGTTAAGAAAATCACTTATTTTACCTCATCAAATGCTTCAAATATATCGATACTTGGTTGATGTATTGTGCAGACGACAGTTCTCCCTGTGTCTACTGTGTTTCTCACAGTTCTCATAACAATAGCTGCTGCTCTTGCATCAAGACCAGAAGTCGGTTCATCCATGAATATAATTGAAGGATTTGCAACAAGCTCTACTGCAATAGTCAATCTTTTTCTTTGTTCTGTTGACAAACCAGTAACTCCTGGTAGACCTACAATTGCATCCTTGAGATTGTCTAGCTCAACCAGATCCATTACTTCATCCACAAAAACCTGGAAAAAGGTTTTCAACGAAAAACTCAGTATTTTTCCTGTAAAATTGTTACATTATAACATAAGGAGGAGTTACTCCATACCATCTTATCTTCATTTTTGACTTCTTTTGGGAGCCGGAGGAAAGCCGAAAATAACAAAGATTCATGGATAGTTACTTGAGGTGAGTGTATATCAGTTTGTTCACAATATCCTGAAACTCTGGCAAATGTTTCTTGATTCTTTGGAAATCCAGATATTCTTACATCACCTTCAATGTAGCCTCCAGTCTTACGTCCAGCTAGAACATCCATGAGTGTAGTCTTTCCTGCTCCACTGACTCCCATCAGTGCTGTCAATACGCCTGGCCTAAATGCACCAGTCACTTCGCGAAGCAATTGAAGTCTGTCCTCTGTTACTCCTTGGTCCCTCATTTCCTAAAAAAATCATTAAGTAGGTTCAGTTCCAATCATAGAATACTCACTGATAAGGAGATTGAAGAGCTACAATGGTGATAAATTATCAAACTAATTAGGTGAAAATGAGTGGAAGGATATGAATCTTACTGGTGGCATGTCAACAAAGTAGCTCACATCCTCGAAGGACATTGCCAGTGGGGTAAATGGCAGAATCATTCCTTTCTTTGCTGCAACACCATTTGCAGCCTCAAGATTTGCATCATCATTTCTATGGAGGCCAGTAGAGCCGGTACGACTGCTCATTCGTCGGATTTCCATTTCTCCTGCAAGAGAATAATTTTATTGTAAGCGTTACTTGTATTTCCTAAACATATTCTGTGATTGATGGGCTAAAGATCATACTTGTTCTGTTTCCATCTGCTGCAGATAAGGATCGAGGGAGATCATCTCTCTTCGACCTGTTGACTCTAAGTCTAGGGGGGTCCCTACTTTCTTCTTGATCAGCTTCCATATCCCTGGCCTGCTCTTTGGATAATATAGCTTGTGGCTTGTTTAGAGCTGATAGGGTGACAAAAGATCTAATAAGTTTAGAGAATGCACTGAATAGAAAATCCCATTATACATTTTGAGGAGTGAATACTTACGGCTGAGATACATAAGAACAAAGGTGAAAAGAACGTTGAAGAGAATTGTGAACCCCAGAAGAGCAGCAGCACCAATCCAAAACCATCTTTTTTCAGCAAAAACGTCAAAGTTTCTCATCACTTGCACACCCAATCTAGTAATTCCATCTGAGGCCTGTGAATGGATTATATATGGTTATGAACTTCGATAAATCACATTGTTTCTTTCTGGAGTAGTCTCATGTTTCACTTGATAATATGGTCAAGAGAGGTGGTAAAGGACAAGGAGAAGGTAGAAGCGAACTTACAGGTCTGTTCATCCACCTTGGAGCAAACATTTCATTTACAGTGAAGGCGTTGAACCCGTAGGATAGAGGTGAAACCCAAAATCCCCATCGCCACCAGTCTGGAATTGAACCTGTTACAATTAAGCCAGAACTTTGTCAGTGATTGAAACTTGTGAACAATCCCCTAAAAAGAATTAAGCATTTATATTGCTATTTTCTGGCTGCAATTTTTTTAATCGGTAACAAATAGAAAACAAATGGTATTATCTTCTACATGTTAATGTTCTTGAACTAACCTCTAGGCAGGATGAAACCACCCAATAGGAACACAAGAAGGAGCGTGAGTGCTCCACCAGTATTTGCAATAATCATAGTCCTACAAACTCCTGCAGTGAGCCTAAATAATCCAGCAGCCATTTGTTGGATCAGAAAAACCAACAGTGATTGCTTGAAGAACCTGGGCAAGGGATAATAGCAGTAAAGTCAAATTCAATACTCTGCCAAGGTACACAAATTTCTCATGTCAAACTACCAAAGCATCTATTTAACTATTTTGTAGTGTTGCGCGCTTGGCTTGCCCTTTAAGATAAGTTGTACATTTGACTTCTTTTTCTGAGATTCAAATATACAAATTGAAATGTACTTTGAAATGATTATTGAATTACCTGCTAGCTTCGGGGGCAAAACCAATGGTATAATATGTCATGACCATCCAGACAATAGTCTCAAGCACAGAAATTGGAACCTTTAGGAGCACAGTTGGTAAAGTGAAAGTCCAAGGTGGATGGAAAAGAAGGTCCCTATGCTTGTAGAAAACAGGAAGCCTTTGTATGATGAGTGAGAGTTCAGAGAAACCATTGAACATATTGATGACCATTCCAAATATGAGGGCACCAACATAGACACCACCGTCATCTTCATTTTCATGGTGCATTTTGGTCCTCAAGAACACAGTTGATGCAATGAGTGCGACGATAACTATTTGAACAGTCTTGAAAATGTAAACAAAAGAGTTCCTCTTGATCAAAAGCCATTCTTTATCAAAGTTTGTCTTAAGAAGCTCTAATGTAGGGACAGTGTACTTCTTGAATATTAAAGCAGCTGGGTGACTTCTTGTTTTGTCATAAGGAACTGATAGCTCATTTTCTATACGTAAGCCAACATGGAAGCGCTTGAATCTCTTTGCAAATTCAGTTACTGATATGTACTGGTATGGCTTATGTTTATTCACCCAGTACTGCTCTTGATCCTTCTTTGATGTAACCTATGCAACAAATTACATGTCAGATTATGTTGCAAATACAAAATGGGATTCAAATATGCAGTACAACGTAATTTGTTATAGCAGATTGTCTGTTTTATTTTTCAAGTTAACAATTCCTTTTATTATGAGCTATGTTGCTCGAAACCTTCAAAAATGTTGTTGCACCCATGTGGCATAATTCAAAAAGACATATCTTTTGGATGATCCGACATACACCCAAAGTCATTTGATGATTACCTCTTGCAAGAAATCAGCAGTGCCTTTTCTTTCTGGACATTTAAAACCACATGTTTCGAAGAATTCGAGTACATGTTCACGTGGGCCTTGGTAAACAATCTGGCCTTCAGATAAGAGAATGATATCGTCAAAAAGATCGAATGTCTCAGGAGCAGGCTGGAGGAGAGACATCAAGATGGTGGCCTCTGTAAGATGTACAATCTGCTGTAAGCATTTCACTATCTGAAATGTAGTTGAGCTATCCAGTCCAGTAGATATCTCATCCATAAATAGTGTTTTTGTTGGCCCAACAATCATCTCCCCTGCATCATCAAGCCCATTATTCTTCTTCCGAGTTTATGTTATGAGACAACAATTAATCAAAGCAATAATAAAATAAGATTGTTGATAAATGTGTTGATGAGATTAAAAGTGATATTATAAACAAGTTTATTTTGTTTTAAAAGAAAAATGATAAAAACTTTTGATACTAAAAGAGAACTTTCGACCGTACCAAGCAGCCTTAGTTTTTTTTTTTCTTGTAATAACATATTAAGATACTTTTTAACTTATTTATCTTATTAAACACGTTTTATTAGCGTATATCACTCTATGCGACGCCTATACGATTTGTATATAGACAAAGTTGTCTTAATTACTCTCTGTCCCATTTTAATTATCATTTATTTCTTTGTGCATCCATTAAAGAATAATAAAATAAAGTATAAAAAGAAAACTATCTTAATGTTAAGGATATAGAGTAATTGAAAAGAATTGTCAGTTTTAATCCTAAAACGACAACTAAATTGAAATAACTTTCTAAAGCCAAACAACAGTGAAAATAAGGCAACGGGAGTAAGACACTATTTTTATTTTAGAAGGTAATATAGTCCAATGATGCTAGGTGAAGTAGCCATTTTGGTGGTCACCCAACGAAAAATTAAAGTGCGTCAAAATTATAAAGTAGCAGAGAGCTATGTGAGAGGTGTGGTTGGTAGTTTTACTCCTTTCATATTATTAAGTCAACAGTATCATTATTTGGTTAAAGTAAGCTTTATGAAAAATGAGTACTCCGTATTATTTTAAATTGTTATTGCAAAAATATTAAAATTTTAAAAATCACGGAAGGACATGTATGTGTTTAAACAAGTTATATAACTATCGTTGGGATCAATATAATTTAATTTGTTATTAACAAATATTTTCCGGATGGTGTTTATTTATTTGATAATTTAAGGTAGTTTAGAATTGAACCTGTAGTGACACGCTTCTTCTGGCCACCAGAAATGCCACGTATCATTTCATCCCCAACAATTGTGTCCCGACACACATCAAGCCCCAAAATCTGCACATTTTTTCTTTTAGTTCAGCAACTAATGTTACGTTGTGTTTGTTTACCTAGCTAACAAATTAAAATTTCTACTACACCACAAATAATAAGTTCCTAAAAAATCTTTATTTCTTTTCAAATCTCAAAGGAATCTATACATCCTAGAGAAATTTGACCTACAGAAAATGATTTTAGTTATAGAAAAGGTGGGAGGAAAATGGAAAGTGGTTAGTTCAGACACATCAATATCTAATATTTTCAAAAGTCAATTATAAGTTGTAAGTAAATGCCCACTTCCTATAAAGAAATTAATAAGTGGCTGGTAGGGACTTACCCTGAGGGTGTAATCAGTGATAAGGCTGCTTTCAAGTCCCTCCACAGCAGTTGCCTAAATTAAACATTAATGAAAAGGAACATCACAATGTTAGTAAATATTAGTAAACAAGAAAATGTATCATAGTTAGTTATTATAATAAGTAGCTAATAAGAGGTCAATTACCTTCATGAAAAGATCAATTTCAGCCTCCGGGAAGATTCCAGCATCTCTTTCTCTCCTTGCAAGCTCCGTTAGAAGTTCTACGAATTTAAATATATAGTTTATAATAAATAATTAATCGAAAGTAATGCGATAAGTGGAAAATTGAAGTACCATAACGAGAGCCAACTCCTTGGCATCTAGCAGAGAAATCAAGAGTTTCTTTAACAGTCATTTCAGCAACATGAACATCATTTTGACTAATGTATGCCGATGTTTTTTGGGGTACAAATTCCTTTAGCCCGTGCCCATTGTATGTGATTTCTCCTTTAACCTGTTCCATAATTAACATGCTCGTATAATGTTATACTGATCGTTGTTGCTGTAACATGTGAATTAGTATGATCAGAAGTGTAACTAACCTTTAAGCTAGGATCTAATTTTCCAGCCAAAGCCAAGAGAAGGGTGGTTTTCCCAGAAGATGGTGGACCTAATAGAAGGGTCATCCTAGAGGGTTTGATAATTCCAGAAGCATCTTTAAGGATGGTAAGTTTAGTTTTCTCAGCCAAATTAATTCCAACACAACTCAAAGCTGATTCTGCAATGTTTCTGGCAGCGTTAGGCAGCGAGGGAAGAGCTCTGTCGCCGATATAGCAATCAGCTTCTATTGTTAAATGTTCGTAACGAACTTCTACTGTAGGAAGGGTAATTCCAACTCTGCAATCATAGAATGTAAGATAAGTTACCTGCTATAACAGATTAATTGAATTACAGATAACGATAGATATAAGTTAATTTTATATTACTTACTATTATATAAGTGGACCTGTTCTAAAATTAGTTCATAAAGTAGTTGAACCAAGTTTTTTGGTTTCGATTGTTTGTCACATAATACACGTAGGGTAGAGAGAACGTTTTGGGCATTAAAATAGTTTTGACTTTTGCTATGGATTTATGTGATTAACTTTTATTTTAAAAATGGTTTATTCTTACCTGTCCTCTTTGATCCCTAAAATGAAAAGCTGCACGAAAAGGTCGGCCGTTTCTACTTTTAACTTTTCCTTTGTTTTCACTTCAACATAAAATCCAACCTTTTTTTTTTTTATTATTATTATTATATTAGAGTGGGCAAGGAATCAAACTTCATGAAAGTTCAGATAGTCAATCAACTAAGTTACTAATATTTTCTAGATAAAATTGAACTAATTCCCTATAATTTAACATGGATTGAATTTGTTAGTGGATAGAGCGGTTCAACTACACTGTTTTGGATTTGTTGAGTTCTAAATAATAGTAAAGAATTTTGGCTTTACATGAGTTTAAAAAACAAAAAGAAAATGAAGTTTGGTAAGAGCAAGTTGCATATTGTGATGCATATCCACATGTATATGATTTGAAATGTTGTTCACGATAAGATATTGAAGAATAAAATGTAGTCGTTGGATATTTGACTTATTCTTATAATAATTACACCTAAGACACCAACTCATCCCACCCACATAAGAAACACTATTACCCAACATAAAACTCTCTTGCTACAATTACAAATTTAT
>JAJOOF010008219.1:0-34861 GCA_029582545.1 Solanum lignicaule | reverse complement strand
AGCTTGACTCTTGTTCTATGATGTCATTTTGAAATGGTTTGCCCTTAGTCCCTATTTCCCGTTAATTAATGTTGAATGTACTTCCGCGACCGATGAAGTGTGATGACAAGTTTGAGAGGCTTTTTTGGGGTTCCTTCGGGTTCCTCATTCGCCATGTCACGTCTAGGCCCTAGGCTTGGGTCGTGACACGGATGCTTACAACTAAATGAAGAGAGGGTAAGCAAGATCCTCCAAGCAAAACCAATTCTATGTACTTCAGACTCGTGGTGAACAAGAAGGTTCTCCAGATATAGTTACCGGTATGCTGCAACTCTTCCAACTTGATGTTTATGCTTTATTGATCCCGGTGCTAACTTGTCTTCTGTGACGCCATATGTGACTATGAGGTTTGATATTCTTCCAGATGTGTTGGTAGATCCTTTTTTTTTGTCTCTACTCCTTTTGATGATTCAGTTGTGGCCAAGAGGGTCTATAGAAAGTGTCATGTCTCCTTGTCCTATAGAGTCACTCTTGTTGACATTAAAGAGCTTGGTATGCAAGATTTTGATGTCATTCTTGGGATGCATTGGTTGCATTCTTGTTATGCTTCTATTGATTGTAGGACCAGAGTGGTCAAGTTTCAATTCCCGAATGAGCCTATCCTAGAGTGGAAAGGGGGAAATTCTATGCTGAAAGGTCAGTTTGTTTCTTGTGTTAAAGCTAGAAAGTTTATTTCTAAGGATTGCATTTATCATCTAGTTAGGGTGAGGGAAATAGATTCTAAAACACCTACACTTAAGTCGGTCGCCATAGTAAATAAGTTTACGCAAGTGTTCCTAGATGATCTACCCGATATTCATTTCGATAGGGAAATAGACTTCGGTATTGACTTTTACCAAATCCGCATCCTATCCATATTCCTCTTTACCGAATGGCTCCGACAGAACATAAGGAATTGAAAGAGTAATTGAAATATTTTTTGGATAAGGGTTTAATCTAACCGAGTATCTCTCCATAAGGTGCTCCAGTTTTGTTTGTCTGAAAGAAAGATGGTTCACTCCATATGTGTATGGACTACTAACAATTGAACAAGGTTACCATAAAGAATAAGTATCCTCTTCCAAAGATAGATGACTTCTTTGACCAACTACAAGGACCAAGTTACTTATCTAAGATTGACCTCAGGTTGGGTTATCCCCAATTGTGAGTGAAAGAAGATGATATTCTGAAAATGGCTTTTCAAACTCGGGACTAATGCTCCGGCAGCTTTTATGTAGTTGATGAATAGTTTGTTTAGGCAATACCTTGACATGTTTTTGATTGTGTTCATGGATAATATATTGTTATATTCAAGGAGTGAAGAAGAGCACACTAATCACTTGAGGATTGTGTTGCAAATCCTCAAGGACCAACAACTGTTTGCAATGTTTAGTAAATGTGAGTATTGGTTGAAGTCTGTGGCTTTTCTTGGTCACATTATTTTCGAAAAACGTATTGAGGTAGATCCTAAGAAGATGGATGCGGTCAAGAGTTGGCCTATACCTCTATCCCCTTCAGATATTAGGAGCTTTTTGGGTTTATTCGGTGACTATAGAAGGTTTGTGGAAGGGTTTTCATCAATTGCCTCTCCATTGATGGTATTGACCCGAAAGAAAGCCAAATTCCTATTGTCGGAAGCTTGTGAGAAGATTTTTCAATAATTGAAAGATAGACTTACTTCCTCTCCTGTGTTAACTTTACCGGAAGGGACCGATGATTTTGTTGTTTATTGCAATTCCTCAAGAATTGGGTTAGGATGTGTCCTTATGCACAATGGACAAGTCATTGCCTATGCTTCAAGGAAACTTAAGATTCATAAAAAGAATTATCTGACCCATGACCTTGAACTAGCGGAGGTTGTTTTTTCCTTAAAGATTTGGAGGCATTATTTGTATGGTGTTCATGTGTATGTCTTTACCGACCACAAGATTTTGCAATATGTATTTAATAAGAAATATCTAAATCTTCACCAAAGGAGATGGATTGAATTGTTGAAAGACTATAAAATGAGTGTTCTCTATCGCCCATGTAAGGCGAATGTGGTGGTGGATGCTCATAGTCGATTATCGATGGGTAGTGTTACTCACATTGAAGATAATAAGAAAGAGTTAGTTTGAGATGTTCATAGATTTGTTCGATTGGGTGTTCAGTTAGTGGACTCTACCAAGGGTGGTGTTATGGTTCAGAATTGTCTTTAGTGACCGATGTGAAAGCCAAGAAAGAGATCCATCTTTGGTTGAATTGAAGGAAGCACTGCTTAAAAAGTCTGTAGAGGCTTTCTCCAAAGAGGGAGATTGTGTACTTAGATATCAAAGTTGTTTGTGTGATCCTAATTTAGATGACTTGAGAGAATAGATCTTGTCAGAAGCCCATAATTCTTGATATTCCATACACCCGGGAGCCACCAAGATATAATGTAACTTGCAAGAGATCTATTGGTGGAATGGGATGAAGAAAGATATTGCAGAATTTGTAGCTAAGTGTCCTAAATGTCAACAAGTTAAAGTTGAGTATCAAAAGCTGGGAGGTTTATCTCAATATATTAGTATCCCTACATGGAAGTGGGAAGATTTGAACATAGAGTTCATTGTTGGTTTGCCTCGCACCCGGTGACAATCTTAGTTTTAGAAATCTTTCCAAAAGGGTGTTGGTACTCATGTTAAGATTAGTACGACCTTTTACCCACAAACCGATGGTCAAGCGGAGGGTTTTATCCAAACCTTGAAAGTTATGTTGAGAGCATGTGAAATTTACTTCAAGGGTAATTGGAATGATTACTTACCTTTTATTGAGTTTGCATACAACAATAGTTATCACTTAAGCATTGGTATGGCTCTGTTTGAGGCCCTATATGGTCGGAGGTGTAGATCTCCAATATGCTTGTTTGAAGTGGGTAAAGTTGCCCTAATAGGTCCCAAGTTGGTACATGAGGTTATGGAGAAAGTTTGACTTATTAGACAAAGGTTGAAATTAGCTAAAAGTCGACAAAAGTCCAATGCTGATATGAGAAGAAGAGATCTTGAGTTTGAGGTAAATGATTGGGTCTACTTGAAAATTTCACCCATGAAGGGTGTAATGAGATTTGGGAAGAAAGGGAAACTTATTCCCCGTTATGTGGGCCCATATAAGATTTTGACACAAATTTGCAAGGTCGCTTATGAACTTGAATTGCCTAGTGAGTTGGCATTGGTACATCCAGTTTTCCATGTCTCCTTGTTGAAGAAGTTTGTATGAAATCCGACATCTATTGTCCCCTAAGAAGATTTGGGAGTTAAGGAGAATCTTTCATATGAGGAATCTCCTGTTGAGATTTTAGACTGGCAAGTTAAGAAGTTGAGAAATAAGGAAATTACTTTGGTGAAAGTTCTTTGGAAGAATCAGTTAGTTGAGGGTGCTACTTGGGAGGCTGAGGCCGATATGATATCATCATCTCTTTCCCCCTCGTTACTATAGCTTGAGGTATTTACTTCCTCATGATTTACTCCTTTGGTGTCATGTGTCTTAGATATTCCCATGATTTCTTCATTTGTGCATGTTCATGAAAATGCTTAAATTTTTGGGAAAAAAATGAGTTAGTGGATTGACTTCTTGATGTTTATGTGCATTTGAGTGTGAGTTCCATATAGATCTTATGATATGATGTTATGAATATGCTTTAGCTTTGAGTTTATTTTCCTCCTCGGAGATGTGCATATATGTTATAACATTCATGTTGGGATGTTAGATCTTCTCCCTACCCTCCTTATGATATCTTGAGTCCAATTCGAGAACGAATATTCCAAAGGGGGAGATATTGTAACACCTAAAAAAAGACTTGTAAGGAAGGATTTAAGAATGGTGGAAGGGTCTAAGAAAGGGTTCAAGGATGGTGGAAGAGTCCACGGTCAATGAACCCATCCTTGAACCTATGCCTTGTGAAAAATATTCTAAGGTGAGGGACTAAGGAAGGGCTCGAGGATGGTGGAAGGGTCCATGTTTGGTGAACCCATCCTTGAACCTGAGCCTTTTAAAAAATATTCTAAGGCAAGTACATAAGGAAGGGTTCAAGGACGGTGGATGAGTCCACGGTCGGTGAACCCATCCTTAAACCAAAGCATTGTTAAAAATAATCCAAGGCAAGGGTCTAAGGAAGAGTTGAAGGATGGTGGAAAAGTACACGGTCAGTGAACCCATCCTTGAACCAAATCCTTGTGAAAAATATTCGAAGGTAAGGGTCTAAAGAAGGGTTAAAGGACGGTAGAAGAGTCAATGGTCAATGAACCCATCCTTGAACCAAAGCCTTGTGAAATATACTCTAAGGCTAGGGTCTATGGAAGGGTTCAAGGACGGTGGAAGTGTCCACGATCAGTGAACCTCATTGGCTTGCTTTCTGATAGCTTTCTCTAGGCTAAGAATGATTGCTCGACAGGACTTAGATCTGGTCTTTGAAGGTATGAAAAAAGGAGGAAGGAGCTCACAAAATATACTAACTCTCTATGGCCAAGAAGCAAGGGCGCAGCCTGCTCGATTTTCCATCTCCACTCTTCTTGCCCTTTATCCCCATCTTTGAACCCAAGCCTTGTAAAAATTATTCTAAGACAATGATTCACATACATGTTCATGACCAGTTGAAGGGTCCACGGACGGTAGACCCGTCCGTGGAGATTGACTCAGAAAAATAAAATTCGTTAGTTATTTTTTCAAGGTTTTATGGGTATTATTTCCTATACATCCAATACCTAAACTAGGTCGTTTTAATCCTAATCCTAGACCCTATATAGGTATTTTAAGCCTAGAATTTAACCATTCTAAATCACTTTTTAAGTTTTCGAAAATCCCTCCAAGTTCTTCCCCCAAAAATTTCTCTCTCTAAATGCTTAAATAAGAAGACTAGGATTTCAAGATCAAGTCTCCAAATTCACCATTAATTGTGGGCTTTGAACTATAAGGTATGGTAGTCTTAATCCATTGAGCCCTTTCGTCCATGGAGTTCCCAAATTCTCCAATTTACAAAGTTAGAGTTCTCTAATTGAGTTAGGGTTTTCTTCCATGTCATGGGTTCCTTTAAATACTGATTTATTTGATTGTTTTATGATCTATCAAGAATGAATTAAGATAATTACATGATTTTATGATGAATTCCTATGAACCCATGCTTAACCTGTGTTTTCTAAATATTGATGATTGAAAATGGGTTTTTGAACTATTAAAGGTGAATTAAGGAATTATGTATGTTCTTATGGAATTGATGAGATGATGTAGATTGCTTTGAGAGTAAAAACATTTATGTTGTTGTGGTTAATTGTTGAGAAAAGATTTCTCACATAACTAACTCATGCATGAATGTGAAAGGATTCTCACATAAAGGATTCTAAGGTTGAAAGGTCTTCCACTTAAAATAAATCAAAGATAAGCAACTATTTGATGAGTCCACAAATTGGACACATTTAGAGCTTTATTTTGATAGGAATAGTATCCTCAAATGCTTATTTTATCTCAATATCTGTTGAAAACTCTTAAGTTTCAAGTATTTGAAGTTTTAGTGGAAGCATGGACACTTAAGCGCAAAAAGGAACAAGAAGTCTGAAAAGAACGACGAAGCTGAAGCATGCGCATCGCCAAGCACACTTGGCGATTCGCCGAAGGAACGCACTCCGCCCTTTGTTCTAGTACGCGAAGCCTTGAAGGAGCAGGATCAAAAAGGCGATGAAAGGAGCGGTCGGCGTTTCACCGAATAATTCCGCGATGCAGTACTAGGTCGCCTAATGACACAGAGCACGACTATGTTGAAGGCTAGTGCAAGACGGCGACGAACTACACCAAAGGGCGAATCGACGAGTTAATCAACGATTCCGGCTAACCTTGCTCAAAGATCCACCAGCACTATTTTCTGAAGTCTATAAATACTAAACTTGTTATTAATTTTTAACAGTCCAACATTTATTTTAATTTCCAGAATATAATAGTACTTTTTGGGATATTTTCTCTCAAGTTTGGAATGGGTTTTTGGGAGACTTGAAGAAAGAAGGATTTCATCTTCCCCAAGTTGGAAGTGGGTCTTCTCCATTATTCTTCCTTTGCTTAAATCAAGGTTTAATTCCTTATACCCATTTGATTTTAGTATCATTTAAGGTGTATTTTGTTATTTCTTGATGTGTGGCTAAAAACTCACATTCTTGGGGTGTGATTTAGCAAGTATTTTAATGGTGAATTTACCTAGTGGTTGTAGTTTAATTTAATGGGTTTGTAGTTGCAAATACAAAACCACCCATGTGTTTTCAGCTTACCCGAGAGGGAGGTCGCGAAACCAAGACGATAGACTGATGGCCTAAAGAGTGGGTCGACAAGAGGTTCAGCCCGAGAGGGTGAGCCCTAGTTGGGATATCCTAACACTCAGCTCGAGAGAGTGAGTGGGTTAAGGCGTAGGCTGGCTTTCATGCGGCAAATGGGTGTCCGAGAGGAATGCATTCGAAATCGGGTAAGTTGCCTGAGAGGGAACTTATTTCCATCTAAAGCTTAGCCTAGTCACTATTATCTTACAAATTTTCTATCGAAATAATGTACCCAACGATTTATCTCAACTTGTATTGCGGTCACACACCAAGAACTTGTCCCCATACTTGATCTTCTTATTATATTTGTTGTTTTTTTACTACTTGTGACAAAAACCCCAGTTGATATTTGACACCTTTGTGTCACACCTTATTATTTACAATGTTTTTAATCATTAATGTCTTTAGCTACGACTAGTTTGAACTAAATTTTATTTTTCTACTAATTCTCAAAATCACTTCCTTGGGACACGACCCCAACCCTTGGTTGGGTTACTATATTATCAACGATCGTAGACACTCTTACTGTAGGATAGTGTCGTTGGTCACGATTATCAAAATGGCGCGCTGCCGGGGAGTGGTGTTATTTGGGATTTCTTATTTAAGTAGAATTCTTGGTTTCTCTTAGTTTTAGCGTTACTAATCTTAGTTGTATTTTTATTTTGCTTGTGTGAAGAGCAACGCAGAGAAACAAAAATGGATGAGCACTATGGATATCACATAGATCATCCTCTTCTAAAACTATTGAACCTCAGGGATAACCAACTGACGTTCAAACAGGTAGGGGAGGAAACAATTCCGAAATTGTGGCAGAGATTCAAAGCAATTTTGCAAACATGCCAATCCCATGGAATGACTGATATGACACTGTTGGATTGCTTTTATCGGGGTCTCGAACCTGAAAATAGAAGCATAGCTGAGCACCTTTTTTAAGGAGGAATGCTAAACCAACCCTATGAAGTCATTGCTACACTACTTGATAAAATGGTTGAAACCAACAAATAAGCCCCAAGAGAAATATGAATGGGAAAAATTGATGGCGCAACTAGATGTTTATCCAAACGGGTGACGGGATTGGAAGAGCAAGCCAGGGAAAAGGAAAAGAACTTCTCCCTTCGAAAGTGCAAACAGGGAAAGAGGTATGAGGGTATGCAAAGTAACGATACCTCCTCACTCATCCAACAAAAACTTGATGAGCATGATAAGAAACTGAATGACATGAAGGACAACATTGATATGCTAAACGAAGTAACTACTTCGAACTCCGTGACCATTCAGCTGCAGGATGCGCAAATCACCCATATGATGATAGGTCACTATCCACCGTTCGCCGAAGATTCACCTAATTTCACCTTGGGTGATTCCGAGGATGAAGAGTAGTCTTTGACTTACGTCGTGCCGCGATGTTAACTAAGGCGCAGTTTGGAGGCAACCTAAAACCCCATATTATCTTATATTTGCATACTAGTAAAATAATAGTGTCTTAGTTTTACAGATTGAAGTGTGGTAGGTGTCAAAGAGGTGCAGAATGGCGAGCAGCAGACCCATTTGGCGAGTCACCGAACACGCCGACGATCAATGATATTTCGTCGTTTGACTCATGCTATCCTCTGAGCCTGGAGTCGGTAAAACTCAGCAAGCTTAGGAAGGTTTCGGTGATCCGCCCACCTGATCGGCGACCCCGATGGTCACCGCCGTTTGAATATCCACAACTGCTGAGAAGTTCTGTAAAACTCGACTCAGTAAAAATTTGTTTGGCGAAGCGCTGAATCTCCCAGAAGTCAAAGCACTATTACCAAATGGGAACAAACAGGATAAGCTACAGGCCAATACACAAAAAGGTAGTTGATTAATCACTCGAGAGTGTGGGTTGAAGATAGCGCATTGGAATGCTAAGAAAAGTTGTACAGAGCTTGATGAATCACTCGAAAATGCACCAAACACCCCCAACATACCTTCTGCTTTACGCGACATCTATTGAAGGACTCCAACTTGAAACAGCTACCTAACTAGGATTATTCTCTGGCCTTATCTCTATCATTCTTTAATTTGACCTTTGGATTATCGTTACATATTTGAGGACAGTTATTTTTTTTTTGTGGTGGGGTGAGGCCCACACCCTTTGTGGTGATAGTTGTGCTTTGTGTATATATTTAGGTTGTTCTGTTTTAAATTGTGTTAATACTGCTTTCTGTGGATGTTTGAGCTTGTGTCTCCATTTTAATTTTTATTTGCAAAATGATTTTGACCGTTCCGAAAAATTTTGAATTTTTCGCACATATTTTTTTTTCCACCCATCTTGAGTTGATGTGGATGTTCTTTCGCAAATATTGAGTCCCAATTTCGATCAATATCGAGGACTTGAATAGTGCTCTTAATCGAACGAACATGAATGTACGGCTGCGATGAGGCCAAATGAAGTTGCATAGACATTATGTAAACTCTTTGCATCTCGTTGTGATTAGCCATTTATCGAATTGATTCTTTTGTAATGACCGTTGCACACTAGCGAAAGTGTGTGGTCTTGTTTGACTTATGTGTCGATGCCTTGAACCTTGCATGAATAAACCTAGAATTTGCCCTGTTAGTCTGATTGATTTAGAAAGGTGTGCTCTTAAAATTATCTTAGGCAACCTTAAAGAGTGTGAGCCAAATTTGACATATACCTCTTTTGTGGCCTAACCGTGAGCGTGTGAAACTCTTTTGAACACCCTTTGAGCCTTACCTTTCTTTGAAAGAATCTTGATGAACCCTAGACCTTACTTGACCCACTACCTATAATCCTCTTGATTTGTGGTTTATCGAATAGCCAACTTAGGCCAAAAGCCTAAGTTGGGGGTGTGGTAAAAAGGAAAAGGAGAAGTCAAGAAATGCAAGAAAAGTATCCCTTAACCCTGGTGTTGCAGAACAATGGAAACCCTTCGAAAAAAAATAAAAAATTTGTGGAATAAAGTACCAAGGAAATCGAGTTTCCAAGCAATCCATGGAGGTGAATGAAATGATGACTTAGAAGCACTAGAAAAAGAATTGATAAAGGAAAAGAAGGGAATGCCTTGAGAATACCACATCTCACGAGGAAAAAGTCACTGAGCCTAAATGACCATACATTTGCACTCATCCCCATTACAAGCCTTAGAATGACCTTTTTGATCTTCAGTAAGCCGAACCGAAAGTCGATTGGAAAATAAGGGTAAACCTGTGGGTAAAAACATGCATTGTGTTCCTCTTTATTGAGTGAGAGCGTTGCATCTGATTCCTAATCTTGAATTGATTAACCTCTGTGTGTGAATATGGAATCATTCTTGATGTGAGGGCACTTAGATACTTCCTGTTGAGCTTGATTGCACAAGTAGCAAGTATTGCGAGCATGAGAATCTTTGGTAATGGTGTGTCACAACTTGAATCTTTGAGTACAAATTGAACCTTACCAAAAGATCCTCCAGCACTATTTTCTGAAGTCTATAAATACTAAACTTGTTATTAATTTTTAACAGTCAAACATTTATTTTTATTTCTAGAATAGAATAGTACTTTTTTGGTTATTTTCTCTCAAGTTTGGAGAGGGTTTTTGGGAGACTTGAAGAAAGAAGGATTTCATCTTCCCCAAGTTGGAAGTGGGTCTTCTCCAATCTTCTTCTTTTTCTTAAATCAAGGTTTAATTCCTTATACCCATTTGATTTTAGTATCATTTAGGTGTATTTTGTTATTTCTTGATGTGTGGCTCAAAACCCCTATTCTTGGGGTGTGATTTAGCAAGTATGTGTTGATATTATCATTGGGTCTTGCTTGCTGATAGGATAGATGTATTATAATGGTGAATTCACCTAGTGGTTGTGGTTTAATTTAATGGGTTTATAGTTGCAAATATAAAACCACCCATGTGTTTTCGGCTTGCCCGAGAGGGAGGTCGCGAAACCAAGACCGCTAGACTGATGGCCTAAGGAGTGGGTCGACATAAGGTTCAGCCTGTGAGGGTGAGCCCTAGTCCCATATCCTAACACTCAGCTCGAGAGAGTGACTGGGGTAAGGGGTAGGCTGGCCTTTATGCGGCAATGGGTGCCTGAGAGGAACGCATTTGAAATGGGGTAAGTTGCCCGAGAGAGAACTTATTTCCATCTAAAGCTTAGCCTAGTCACTATTATCTTACAAATTTCCTATCGAAAGCATGTACCCAACCATTTATCTCAACTTGTATTGATGTCACACCCCAACAACTTGTCCCCATACTTGATCTTCTTATTATATTTGTTGTTTTTTTACTACTTCTGACAAAAGCTCCAGTTGATATTTGACACCTTTGTGTCACCCCTTTTTATTTACAATGTTTTTAATCGTTAATGTCTTTAGCTACGATTAGTTTGAACTAAATTTTATTTTTCTACTAATTCTCAAAAGCACTCCCTTGGGACACGACCCCAACCCTTGGTTGGGTTACTATACTATCGACGATCGTAGACACTCGTACTGTAGGTTACTGTCGTTGCTCACGATAAGCATCACTTTTCTAATGAAATCTAGCTTGGATTGGTTACTTAATTGTATATTTCCATGGATGACATATGAATTAGTTTGGATTGTCAAGGTGACATGCCCTTCCATGGATAATAAGAACAAGTCTAGAAAATGACTATTCAATGGGAATTATGCTTAGCACTGAGAGGATATTGAGATAGGATCTCTCCCGTTACTAGAGGCCAGGTTTTTAGAAGCAGTCTCTTTATCCCATACCTATGTGCCGCCATAGGATGATTGTCTTAGATAGACATTAGCTAGTGGATCCACATACTATAGAAGTTCATGGTCTTACCTTGGCAAGTAGGACACCCCTTCTTAGTTTGTGGTAGACACTGAATTCCATGTTGACAGCTCACATGGTCTTCTATGTTGGTTAAAGGGAAACCTCCCACAATAATGAACTAAGGTTACTTTAAGAAGTATCTCCTGTGTTAGTTAAGATTATGTCTATTTGCATTGACCATGTTTTATGACTTATGTATTCTAGTTCTTTTGCATTCATGATTTAGCTTGGTCATTGCACTTTATGAAAATGTCCCTTTTCTCATGTCTTCAAATGTTTTATGCATGGTTATCATACTTGGTACATAATATTTACTAACGCATACTCTTGCCTACATTTCCCCAAATGTAGGGACCGACCTTACTGATTCGCACTTCCGTGGCTAGGGATCTCATATAGAAGATTGAAGTTTAATGAGTCCTCATATTCCGAGGACCGAGCTTGATTCCCCTTATGTATTTACTTTAAGTTTTGGAACTTGATTTACGGGCTACGCCCCGATATAGGCTTATGTACTAGATGGCTTTGAGACGATGTTAGATTTCCGATTTTCTCTATAAAACTCTTATATGTTGAAAGTGTATTTTCATATTTTTATTCTATTTTCTTGTATGATGAATTCTATGTGGCTTGTGTTGGAACTCTTGGGGTCCTTTACACCATGTTATGCCTACGGCCCACCTTGGGTCATCACAGGCATATGTTAGGTCTATCTTTGAAAGAAACTGGCACATAGAAGGTAATCGAACAAGTTATCAATCCTAAGAATGGGGTGTTTATTCTTGATTTTGATTTTGTCCTAATGGTGGTAATCAATGCATATTTTGAGAGAACCATCTTTCTTACACATGAAGAGAACTTGAGAACCCGACAGAGAGATATTGGGTAAGATGAGACCTTTATCTAAAAGGTTCCTTGATATTTATTTCAACTACATTAGTTCAACTAGAGACATTCTAAGTAGAGGAATTGAGATTTTATGGGTTTCTAGAAGAAGGTCTATTCTGAAGTGAATTTCCCATTAAGGAGGATCTTTGGGAAGATCTTCGAGAAATAGGTTTGGAAATTCAGTCACTATTAATATTGACTAACGGGTTTGGGCTTCAGACTTAGAATCCCTAACCCGCACAATATGATAAATGCAACCCTTAGATATAATTTTATGGTCTTAAGGTAAAAGAGACTCACAATTTATGTATACCCATTTAGCAATGACTCACTCACCAACATGAATAGAGACTGGTTATGATTATATTTCAGGACTAACATCAAAATTTACTATGATATAAGGAGTTACGAAGGAAAGTGTGGCTCCTGATCAAATACTGCATAAACATCAAACTTAAAGATATGTAACATACTAGTGGCTATATACGGTGAATCTTCCCAATCCTGCTGAAAATACAAGGCATAATACAAATTTTGGCATTGTCTTCCACCCCATACTAGATGAGGCACCCTACTCAGTTGGCAACTTGTTGTAGCTACTGAAGAGTTGGACTATGTCAAATGGCGAACATTGCTACATCTCTATGAGTCCACTAGGCACTCCCTTAGCATGTGACCTAGCTTGCCACATTTGAAACAACCACCATTGCCAGACATACACTCCCCTGGGTGGTTCATACTGCACTTCTTATGGACTAGATGAGTACGAAAACTTGTGACATTTCCATGAGACCTAGATCTTGGTTCCCATTTCACGTGCTCTAGTTTAAACATAGGTAATGGGGCACTAGTAAAGTGTCACGACCCGAAATGGGGCCATGGTGGCGCCTACTATAAGTCCCTAGTTAGGCAAGCCAAAACCTTACTACAAGTAACAAATATACCAAAAGATAAAATTATGCGAAAGAAATTAAAAGAAGAAGAGGGGCCCATAGAAAAAATATGTATAAAGCGATAAAAATATATAATAAGGGCCCAATGGTGATCGAGAAAGACAAAACTATACAAAAGAACCAACCCCGGAGCTGATCTCATTGGTACAAGAGTCTCTAAGTATATAAAAGACTATATACATCAGATTGGTCTAATCAAAATATCAAATAGATAGACATTACAAAAAGAGGGAAAGCAACAACCTTCAGACTCCAAGAGCTAATCACAGTCCAAAACAACTATAGCTAAGGGAGATCTGGACTCATTGAGGATGGCTCATACTAGGAGCTACATCAGAAAAAGATGTTGAAGTGTAGCATGAGTACCAAAATATAGGGTACTCAATAGGAATCATAGTCTTACCGAGCTTAGATAGAAACTATATAAACAAAGAGGCACAATAGAGCTAACAGTATGATTTAACAGGTAATGAGAGAAACACAAACTACTAATCATAGTGAAGTTCATAATAATAATAATGAGCACATGACAACCGTTAAAGACAATCACAACCATACATATAAAACATGTTGATGTAATACAAATGTAGCCAATGCATAAAAGTAGAAGATTGACAAGGTTCCTACCAAGCTCTAATAGAATATATATATATATAAGATCAGTAGGCATCATAGGCCGACCGAGCTCACATAGAAACTATATAAGATCAATAGGTATCATAGGCCAACCGAGCTTAGATAGAAACTATATAAATAAAGAGGCACAATAGAGCTTCCACTGTGACTTAGTAGCTAATGAGACATAAACAAAATACGAATCATAGTGAAGATAATCATAATAATAAGAATATGACAACCAATTCAAGACAATCATAACAAAACATATAAAATATGATGATGTAATGCAATTATGGCCAATGCATAAAAGTTGAAGCTTGACAAGGTTCCTCAAGCCCCATGGAATGATCCCTTGAACTTAATAATTGATGAAATGCAATAAATATAACGCATAACAGTCCCTTGGGCCGCACCAGAGAGTCTCCTCGATCTTATTAGTAGAAGTAAACCGATGAGTTATATAAATACTTCTTTGGAACAAAAAGCCTCAGAAAATGGTTAATTTCCTTTAAAAATATAAAGTTTCCTTGTATAAAATTCAGAACCCGCAAACAAGTACAAATCATAGGCTTGGTTGTGACAAATGTGGTATCCTTGTGCATTGGTGGTAAACAAATTTACTGCAACTTCATTGGTGGTATGCGATACCACCTAATCGTCTCTTCTAACATCATTTTCACGCCCATGGAATATATAGTCGACACCTCTAAGCATATTCATTGGTTCACCGACTGAATGAACAAAACGAGCGCCAAGCCTAAGGTTATTCAACTACAAAATAAATTAGTATGCAAGTTATTTCTCAAATTGAATTCCTAACTACTTTCCCCGGCAGTGGCACCATTTTTGACAACGCTGAAATGTCCTCTCTAAAATCAATAAAAATGGACAGGGGTCATTGTCAATAAGAATACCCAACTAAGTGTTGGGGTCGAAGCCCACATACAATGGTATGAAGTTAAGAGTCCAATTGGTGAAGTAAATTGCAACTAATCTCATTGTAGTTAAATAGCAAATGGGTGAATTCTTCCACCAGATTCAACAACGCAATTTAAATCACACGATTACCACTATTTCAACAAGCAAAGATTTACGAAATTAATTTACTCCAGGAATGTGGGGATTAAATGTTTATCTCACTAGGGGTATTGTAGAATTGCTCAATTAAACTATATAATCAACTATATGCTAAGTTATCTTAGATGATGTTAATCTTCTTTCGATCTCATAGCATACTTTCATAGAATCTCAACTTGGTCTCATCTACATGCAATTCTAAGAAACTCACCACCTTGAATTTACAATTAAATGTCACTAAATTGAAAACGTCGAACCTATTATGCACTCATATTAGACTCTTTAAAGCACCCATACAAGATCAAAGCTAAAATAAAGTTGGCCATCCTAATTTATGAATTAATCAGTCAAAAATAGTTCGAATATATGATTAACAACTATAACAGAGCAATTCAACAAACTCACTAACTTAAATCAACACCAAACCTCATAATTACACCCCAAGAGACTGGGGGTTTCGCCACACATCATAAAGTGTAAAGAATTTATACTTCGCATGAAATTAGCTATGGTAACATATATTTGAGAAATTACAAGCAAACCCATTTTGAATTCAACCTCTATTTAACAAATTCAAGATTATCAATTCAGAAACCCCAAGGGATAAAAGTTTTTTTTCACTCAATGGAAAGTGTTTCTCTCTCTAAAGTATTCAAAATATTCTCTCTAAATTTGAAAACCCTTTTTATCTTTCCTTTGAGCTATTTATAGTTTTCCAAAATTTGACCTAAAACTAAGATGCGTTTCTCACTCGGTGTCATTAGTCAGGTTCGCCGATATCATTCGGGGAGTCACCAATCTTGCTTCAACTCACCTTTTTCTCACCCCAGGCTTCAGCTTTTCGATCATCATTCAAAGATCCCATTCAAGTTTTCTTTTTTAATTCAGAAAATTGACGATCATCACCTTGGTTCACCCTTTGAACTTCCATTTTATCATCAATCACTGTCAAATTCAGGGATGTTTACCCCGTTCGCCTTTTTCACACTGTTTCTAGATGACTTCGCCAACTGATTTTGAGAATGAAGCCTGGTGCACTATGAATCAGGTAATATCATGTTTGTTAGGGGTTCATCCTTCTTGTTTGGTGATCATCAGTATAGTTTTACACTTTTTCTTGCATTTTGGACCATTCTATCAAACATTCATCCTTTCCTTGTCTGTTGGCCTTCATAGCTGCAATTCATCGAGATATCCTAAGAATAGGACAAAATTAGACACTAAGGACACTATTTATAGAGCTAAATTGGCCTAAAATGAGTGCAAATTTACCAGTAATCATATATTATTGTAGAACTCTCAATAGGTTTATAACTATGAGTGTACATGTCTAACACATGTAACAAGAGCCTACTCTGATCGTGCCCCTTTGCTTATCAAACTTATTTATGAACAAACTAGCAACAATAAATACTTCACATTCCCTATTGTGTGGAGTACTCACCAAGAATTTTTGCAGGATTAAATGCTAGCTGGCAAGAAAAGGTAACTAAGACTATTGATTCGAATAGTGCACCAACGCCACATGGGTACAACAAGGGCTTTTTTTCTAAAGTGCTAGAAATATTATCAAAAGGGACCTACATATAGATATCAAGACTTACGTTGGAGGTGCTGATCTCATAAAATACTACAATAACACCTGCCTTGTCATGATTCCTAAACTTGAATCTCCTTAAAATTTCACATACCTTACCTATCAACCTCTGCAATGTGACTAGGAAAACCATTTCTAACAATCCGAGACTCGGCCCGATTCTCTATAGGTTTATCTCTAATAACAAATCATATTTTTATAAAGGATAGATCAATATCTCATGAAATCATCAATGACATCAAAAACCTAAAAAAGGAGGCAATGTGGTCATTAAGCTGGACATGGACAAGGGATATGATAGGGTCTCTTGGACTTATTTATGTATGGTGTTCAGGAAAATGGGATTCTCTGCGATTTGTATTTATTTAATCTACAAGTACATTTTCAAAAAATTGATACTCAATCAATTTTAATGAAGGTAGACAAGGCTTCTTCAAGTCAAGTAAAAGTATTAGACAAATTTATCCCTTCTCCCCTTATCTCTTTGTTCTTTCTTCTTAATTATTATCTCAACTTTTTAATGATCTGTCTAGGAGTAAAGGGGGGGGGGGTATCAAAATCTCTATATGAACTAGAACGATCCCCAGGTGAACCACCTCTCCTTTGAGATAATACAATTTTTCGCTGCCATAGATGCAAAGGAAAACTAGGATACATCTCCTCATATATGGTAATACCTCTAGTCAACTGCCCAACAAGAACAAAGGTTGTTTTTCTATAGCTAAGAATGCTTAACAGAACTTTATTGCCAAGATAAATCTCATTACCAATATTAATCAATAGGAGTTTTCAATAAAATATCGACGGCCACCTCTTATTTGTGGGAAAAAGAAAATTAGTCACTTTAATGACTTAGTGAAGAGAACCAATAATACAATTAAAGGGTGGCATAAAAAAATGTTTTTTATACTAGGGGAACAGTTGTTTTCATCAAGCATGTCCTCTTATCCCTTCCTATATCTACTTACTTCTCTAAAACCTCTTAAAGGCACCTTTGATAATATTGATAAATACGTTGATAGATTCTTTTTCTCTGGCAAGGAACAAGATGGTAAACATCATTTGATTTTCTGACAAACTCTTTGTCTGCCTATTTAAGAGGGTGGAATAAATGTAAGAAGGATTGGTTATATCTACACTACCTTCTCCTTCAAGCAGTGGTGGATATTAGAACCAACAATTCTTTGTGAACTAAATTTGTGAAGCATAAGTATTTTCATGATACTCATAATTGTGAAGCATAAGTATTTTCATGATACTCATATTGTTATAGCTACTTGGAGGAACATACAATCTGAATGGTGAAAACATATGTGTAACATGAGGGCGGAAGCCGAAAATGAGATCAAATGGGTGTGACATTTGGTCCCAATTGAGTCCTCTATACATGTATCTACCTACATGTATTAGTTTCCATAATATAATAGTTAAATAGCTCCTCTTCAATGAAAGGTGAAACTGAAACAATATTCAAAATTAACTTTCCAATCAGATCAAGAACATAATCAAAAGTTTTGGATTGAAACAGAATAGTGAAGCACAAGATAAACATGTTTTGTCCCCTACTAGTCCAGGCAACTCCACTGTGGCTACTACCTAGAATATTCGTAGAAATAAGTGTATTTCCGACACAATTTTTAACAAAATTTGGAATAAAGACATCCCCTTCAAAATGTTCTTCTTAACTTGGAGAGCCATTACTAACAAACTTCCCACGGATGCCAAGATTGCGAGACTTGGTTTTCCACTATTACCTACTTGCTATTGTTTCACTAACCATTATCTTGCTACCACTTTATAAAATGTAGAACATATATTCTATGCAAGTGGACATGCTAAGAAGATTTGGATGCTATATGGGAAACCTTTTATTGGAGAATTTGCTACATGGACTGTAATATGAATCCAAATAGAAGTAAATATCATTATTGGAGAAACTGACTCCATACTACTAGCGAAAGCCATCTTTGAAAATTGGGAATATCTATTGTAGAATTTAAACCCATATAAAGAAGATTCAAAAATTAGTTGAAGAGCATGGTTTCACCATCAATCAATGCCTTCGAGAAGAAAATCAACGTGTGCATAAACTTGCTTCGATCAGTCTCACAACTGATATTAACCATATCTTCAACTCCTATACAAATATTCCAAGACTTATTAAAGGCCTTATAAATTTGGATAGAATGGCTTTGGACACCTTAAATCAGATTAAACAGAACAAAGGATGCCAACCTTATTATTGAACCTCCTAAGATTCATAGCCAGTAATTTCCATTGGCATTTGTATAGAAACTTTTTTACTAAATGATCCTTAAGAACAATGATACATGTTTTGTATGTAAAACTTCAAAGTGTTTATCCTTATCTCACTAATGAAATTCCATTTGTTTTAAAATAAAAAATATTATTATTTTGCATACCACTTTTTACACATGACCACGATGAAAGGGGCCACATTACTAATTAAATCCGTAATTTTTTAAAAACCACTAAAAATAGAAAACCTACCCAAATTCAAATTCTCCAACCCACATCCTTCTTTAAGCTAGAACAAACCAGATACCTTTATCTTCTTCATAGTTCCATCGAGGAGCTTCTAACTTCGATAAATCAAAGCAACCACTCAAGCAACATAGACCCTTCCTATCTTCATCTCTCAAGCTCTCATCATCTTTATTTATTTTTCTTTTTGCAACCGATTCATGACAACACTCAAATTACTTGCCAAAAAATTAAAGAAGTAAGAGGTTGTTAGCAATCTAATAACCAACTTATGAGGTCGGGGTCGAATCCCACAACGAACAATATATCGACAGTTAAAAATATAAAGAATTACAAGCTACAAGTTTGAATCTAAACGGAAAATAGAAAATTATAATAAGGAGATCTTTTCAAGAAAGGAATCAAGGGAAATTAGCGAATGGGAAGCTAATCCACACTCAAACGATCCATTTTAACTCAATCTAATACAACTTAATCATGGGTAGAATCATACACTACAACAAATGTGATATTTATCTACGAAATTAGTAGCTACGATGTAAAATTCGTCACTAATTCATATTTTTTTGTGACAAAAACTTTACTTCGTCACTAAATACATGAGCCATAATCATTAGTGATGAAACATAAAATTTCGTAGCAAAGTTTTGTCGCTTCAAATTTCCCACAAAAAAATGGGTTGGCTCCATTTATTGAATAACATTAGCCACAAATTTTAAATTATTAGTTACATATCATTTTGTCACTAATAATGTACCTAATTTGTGACAAAAAAATTGTCTTTAAATTAATTTTGTTTTGAACACGAAAAAAAAATCGTCATGAAAATAATACTTTTACAATTGTGTTTGTAGTTAAAAAATATAAGTTTTAGCTACAAATTTATATTTAATGGTGACCTTAATTTTCGTCACTAATAGTATACATAGTTAGTGACAAAAACCTTTTTGTCTCTAATGAACCAATGATTTAGTGACAACAAAGATTTGTCACAAAATATGCAATGTGATAAACAAAAATGACTGAAATTGTGGTTAAATAATATAACTATTTTCTACTAAAAAAAGCATAATTAAATACACATATGAATCGAGTCCATCAATTATTTGGGGAGGGCAAAAGTAAATTTAAAAAATGTTGAATTCAGTCGAATTATAAAAATGACAATTCAATCATTTTTCTTAAATTACACTATTATAAATGCATCACCCAAGAATGGCAATCGAGATTTGTATTTTGGCGGAGTACTATTATACCACTAGTTCATTAGTGCTTGTTGGTCTAATTTTTTTTTATATATATTTGATACTCTTCAACCACTTTTTCTTCACGAAAATAATCAATGAATTTTACAATTGTTTTATAATTAAATTTTCGACTATGTTAGTCAATTATTTTTAATATGTTGACTGAATATTTGACCAGAAAATGATAATTTGAGGTTTAATTTATTGATAAACATGGTAGAAAAAATAAGTTCTTTATATTGACGCTAAAAAATTGACTATACTTCAAAAAGGTTAAAAATTATATACATTTTTCGCTTGTGTTTGTTGGGTTTGTGATCGATGAAATGTAGGGTTCTCTCAAGAAAACCTATATTTAGTAGTAATTTCTTGTATAGTTCTCGTGTCTTTTTAAATTGTATATGAGAACTCCTATTATAGTCATACGAGAAAAGAGTCCTCATAAAGACTAATTTGTTTTCACCAAACAAATTGAAGTGATACGATGGTATTTGATGTGTTGGAACATGTCACTTTTACTTGTGACACATTTGATTCAATTATGTATATTTCATTTGGGCACTGACATGATTTTATTGATTTTTTATTTGATTTGGTGTGACACGTCATTTGACACAAGACTTCAAACTAAACATCTAGGATAAGATAACATCATAAATTAGATAATAGGATCTTATCATTTTTAGCTTAAATCAATGAATTTAAATAAGTAATTCTATTTTATTAATCCACAACATTTTCTTGAAATAGTGTATCTTGAATTTAATATAATTTAATTCTTTTATAAATTTAAATTAAACTAATCTTTAGTTAGTCACAGTATTATGCAAGTAATATAAAAAAACTTGGCATTAATATATTTTATGTTTGTCAAAAATATTAATTATTGTTGATAAAATATTTAATTTTTCCAACTAGGTAGTAGTACTATATGATTTGTTCCCTAAAACTTCTCTAATCTTCTCAAATTTACACCAAAACGAAGGCGGCTGTTTTCCCTCGTTCTTTATTTTAGTAGAGTTCCTCCCTTTTTCAATTTTAAATTTTAGGTTTTCTGATGTTAGTGTAGCTCGGCGGCAGCCTTCTCTCAACGTGGAAGGCTTGAAATTTAAAGCTCATTCTCTTCTGATGTCTACTTCCGATGAATTATCTTTAATTTTGTTATTAGGGCACCGTATTAGACACTACTAGGGTCAGTACTCTTTCTCAAAATAAATGGTGCTCAACTATGATTTCTAGTTTCTACAATAATATGCACTAATTCTATTTTGATTTCTCTATGCTCTCACATTTTATGGTCTCTTCCTCAAGAATTACGGGTACTAATGGGCTTCTTCTTCAAGAATTACAGGTAAAATTTTAAGTAACTCTTTTTCTTCTTAGTTCTTTTGATCATCCAGATTCTTGTTCCTGTCTTGTTGGAATAGATTGAGTTGTTTCAAATACCGTATAAACTATAATTGACCACAAGGATAGTTGTTATAATGGAAAATGGTTAAATACTAGTCTTTTTGGTATATTTGGTTAATTTGAATTTGGGGTTCTCTACTTTCCTTGGGCTATCTATATTTCTTTTTTGACTACCAAACAAACTCGATAAATTTAGAGTGATGCATATACAAAGACACAAATGACAAATATTAAAAACTAGCTAAGATTTCGGGGCTGTTGTTATGTCAAATGTAAGCCTTTGCTGCAATTTGTGTACATGGACTTTCACTCAAGTATAAAGTGTTGTAATTGATAGTACATTATTGTTGTTTAATCATTCCATCATAGGATGGTTATTAATTTTAACTAGATTAATTTTCAAACTGATGAGCCATCTATGGGTGAAAGAAATAGTCACTGATGCTTGATGAGTCCACAAATTGGACTCATTTAGGACTTTATTTTGATAAGAATAGTGTCCTCGAATGCTTATTTTGTCTAAATATTTGATGAAATTTTTTAAATTTCAGGTATTTGAAGTTTTAGTGAAAGCACAGACACTTAGGCACAAAAAGAAACAAAAAGGCTGAAAAAAACGACAAAGCTGAAGCTCGAGCATCGCCAACCACACTTGCCGATTCGCCAAAGGGATTTACTCCGCCCTTTGTTCCAGTACGCGAAGCCCTGAAGGAGAAGGATAAAAAAGGCGATGAAAGGAGCAGTTGGCGCTTCGCCGAATAGTTCCGCGAAGCAGTACTATACCGCCAAATGGTCCAGAACGTGAAGGTGCTGAAGGCAAGCACGAAACGACAATGAGACAGACAAAGGGCGAATCGCTGAAGTCATTTGGCGACATCGACTAACTTCGCCGAAAGATCCGCTAGCACTATTTTCTGAAGTCTATAAATACTGAACTTATTATTATTTTTAAGGGTGGAACTTTTATTTTTAATATTCAGAATAGAATAGTACTTTTTAGATATTTTCTCTCAAGTTTGGAGAGGGTTTTTGGGAACTTGAAGAAAGGAGTTCATCTTCCCCAAGTTGGAAGTGGGTCTTCTCTATTCTTCTTCCTTTGCTTAAATTAAGGTTTAATTTCTTATACCCATTTGATTTTACTATCATTTTAGGTGTATTTTTATTATTTCTTGATGTGGATAAAAACCCTATTCTTGGGGTGTGATTTAGCAAATATGTGTTGATATTATTGTTGGGTGTTGCTTGATGATAGGTTAGATGTAGTTTAATGGTGATTTCACCTAGTGGTTCTGGTTTAATCTAAAAGGTTTTCAGTTGCAAATACAAAGTCACTCATGTGTTTTCGGCTTGCCCAAGAGGTAGGTCGCGAAACCAAGACCACTAGACTGATGGCCTAAGGAGTGTGTCGACATGAGGTTCAGCCCGAGAGGGTAAGCCCTAGTCCCATATCCTAACACTCAGGTCGAGAGAGTGAGTGGGGTAAGGCGTAGGCTGGTCTTCATGTGGCAAATGAGTGTCCGAGAGGAACGCATTTGAAACGGGGTAAGTTGCCCGAAAGGAAACTTATTTCTATTTAAAGCTTAGCCTAGTCACTATTATCTTACAAATTTCTTGTCAAAAGCATGTACCCAACTATTTATCTCAACTTGTATTGTGGTCACAACCCAAGAATATTTCCCCATACTTGATTTTCTTGTTAATTTTTGCTGCTTTTACTACTTGTAACAAAAACTCCAAAATCGATATTTGACACTTTCGTGTCACCCCCTTTATTTTCAATGTTTTTGTTCGTTAACGTCTTTAGCTACAACTAGTTAGAGCTAAATTTTATTTTTCTATCAATTATCAAAACCACTCCCTTGGGACATGACCCCAACCTTTAGTTGGGTTACTATACTATCGACGATCGTAGACGCTCATACCGTAGGTTAGTGTCGTTGGTCACGATAAGTATCAAAATGGCGATGCTGCCGAGAATGGTGTTATTTAGGAATTCATAGTTCGATAGAATTTTTTATTCTTTCTAGTTTTAGTACTACTAATCTAAATTGTAGTTTTATTTTGCTAGTTTGAATATCAAAGCAGGGAACTAAGGATGGAAAACCATTATGGATACCACACGGATCATCCCCTTCTGAAACTATTAAACCTCAGGGACAACCTCCTGACCTTCAAACGGGAAGGGGATGAGACTATTCGGGGAATGTTGCTGAAGTTTCAAGCAGTGCTGCAATCATGCCCATCTCACGGGATGATAGACAAAGGGCTATTAGAGTGCTTCTACAGAGGTCTAGGACCCGAGAATAGAGATATTGCTGATCAACTTTGCGAGGGTGGTATACTACACTAGCCCTATGAAGTTGTAGCAAATCTCCTTGATGGCATGGTAGAAGCCAACAAAGAAGCCAAAGAGAAGAAGGAGTGGGACACACTAGCTGCCCAGTTGAATGCTTTATCTACCAGAGTCACAGAATTGGAAGCACAAGCAATTGCGGAAAGAAAAGCACTCCTCCCTTCAAGAATGTAGGCATGGGAAGAAGCAAAAAGGTATACAGGATGATGAAGTCCTGTCACTCATTCAATAAAAGATTGAAGCACATGAGAAGATGTTGAATGGGATGAAGGAAAACGTTGAAATGTTAAACGAAGCGTCAGCCTCTCACTCCATGACAATTCAACTGCAGGATGCTCAAATCATCCATTTAATGACGGGTCACTATCCTCCGTTCGCCGAAGATTCACCTAATTATACCATGGGTGATTCCGTGGACAAAGAGTAGTCTTTGACTTACGTCGTGCAGCGACGTTAACTCAAGCGTTGTTTGGGAAGCAACCCAACACTCCATATTATCTTATATTGGCATACTAGTAAAATAATAATGTCTTAGTTTTATAGACTGAAGTGTAATAGGTGCCAAAGTGGTGCATAATGGCGAGCAACAGATACAGTTGGCTAGTCGCCAAAGAAGTCGGCGATTAAATATATTCCGTCGTTTGATTCAAGATATCTTCAAAATCTAGAGTCTGTAAAACTCGGCGAGCTCAGGACAGTTTCAGCGAATCTCCCATCTGATCGGCGACCCAGATGGTCACCGCTGTTTGAACATCTACAACTGTTGAGAATTTCTGTAAAACTCGGCGAAGTAAAAATTTGTTCGACGAAGCGTCGAATCACTCAGAAATCAAAACTCGACCACAGAATGGGAACGAACTGAATAACCTGCAGGCCAACGCACAAAAAGGCAGCTGATTAATCACTCGAGAGCATGGGTTGAAGATAGGCGCACTGGAATGCTAAGAAAAGTTGTATAGATCTTAATGAATCACTCGGCAATGAACCAAACGTCCCGAACATACCTTCTGCTTTACACGACATCTGTGTAAGGACTCCAACTCAAAACAGTTGCCTAACTAGGATTATTTTCTAGCCCTATCTTTGTCTTTCTTTATTTTGACCTCTGTATTATTTTTATACACTTGAGGACAAATGATTTAGTCTATGGTGAGGAGGCTCACCTTTTGTGTGCTAGTTGATACTTGTGTTTTGGTGTACAGTTGGGTTGTCTGTTTATAATTGTGTTAAATACTATTTTTTCTGTGGATGTTTGAGTTTGTGGCTCCGTTTACTTTTAATTGCAAAATGATTGACCCTTCCTAAAATTTTTAAATTTTTCACACATTTTTGCCATCCCTCGTCAGTTGAATGTGGCTGTTCTTTTGCAAAAATTTAAGTCTCGGTTTCGATCAATACCGATGACTTGAATAGTGCTCTCAATTGAACGAACATGAATGTATGGCTACGATGAGGCCAAATGAAGTTGCATAGACAATATGTGAACTCTTTGCATCTCGTTGTGACTAGTCATTTATCGAATTGATTCTCTTGTTATGACTGTTGCACACTAGCGAAAGTTTGTAGTCCTGCTTAACTTAAGTTTCGGTGCCTTGTGTGATTAGTTTGGTTTGAACCATGCATGAATAAACCTAGAATTTGCCATGTTAGTCTGATTGATTTAGAAAGGTGTCCTCTTGATATGATCTTAGGCAACTTTAAAGTGCGTAAGCCAAATTTGACATATACCTCTTTTGTGGCCTACCCGTGAGTGTGTGAAACTCTTTTAAACACCCTTTGAGCCTTACCTTTCTTTGGAAGAACCTTGATGAACCCTAGACCTCACTTGACACACTACCTATAACCCTCTTAATTTGTGGTTTAGTGAATAGCCAACTTAGGCCAAAAGCCTAAGTTGGGGTGTGGTAAAAAGGAAAAGGAGAAGTCAAGAAGTACAGGAAAAGTAACCCTTAACCCATGGTGTTGTAGAACAGTGGAAACCCTTTCAATTCAAAAAAAATGTGGAATAAGGTACGAAGGAAATCGAGTTTCCAAGAAATCCATGAAGATGAATAAACAGGTGACTTAGAAGCATTAGAAAAAGAATTGATAAAAGAGGAGAAAAGAATGCCTTGAGAACACCACATACCACGAGGAAAGAGCCATTGAGCCTAAATGAACATACTTTTTTACTCACCTCCATTACAAGCCTTAGAAAAACCTTTTACATCTTGAGTAAGCCGAATCAAAAGTCGATTGGAAAATAAGGGAAAACCTATAGGTGAAAACATGCATTGTGTTCCTCTTTTTGAGTGTGAGCATTGCATCTGATTCCTGATCTTGAATTGATTAACCTCTGTGTGTATATATGGAATCATTCTTCATGTGAGGGCATTTAGATACTTTTTGTCGAGCTTGAACTCGCACATGTAGCAAGTATTGCAAGCATGAGAATCTCTGGTAATAGTGTGTCACAACTTGAATCTTTGAGTGCACAGTTGATCTTTGCATAAGTAATTTGAATCTTGTTGTGTATGTTCATGATTGAGTCTTGTGCAACACTATTTGAGACCTCCTTTCAGAATGGCTGAACTTGAGTTTGCTTGAGGACAAGCAAAAGTCTAAGTTGGGGGTGTTGATGAGTCCACAAATTGAACTCATTTAGGGCTTTATTTTGATAAGAATAGTGTCCTCGAATGCTTATTTTCTCTAAATATCTGATGAAAACTCTTAAGTTTCAGGTATTTGAAGTTTTAGTGAAAACATGGACACTTAGGCGTAAAAAGGAACAAAAAGGCTGAAAAGAACGATGACGCTGAAGCCCGAGCATCACCAAGCACATTTGGCGATCCTCCGAAGGAATTTACTCCGCCCTTTGTTCCAGTACGCAAAACCCTGAAGGCAAAGGATAAAAAAGGCGATGAAAGAAGAAGTCAGCGCTTTGCCGAATAGTTCCGCGAAGCAGTACTATACTGCCCAATGGTCCAGAACGTGATGGTGCTGAAGGCAATCACGAAACGACGATGAGACAGACGAAGGGCGAATCGTCGAAGTCATTCGGCAACATCGACTAAATTCGCCGAAAGATCTGCTAGCACTATTTTCTGAAGTCTATAAATACGAAAATTTTTATTATTTTTAAGGGTGGAACTTTTATTTTTAATTTTCAGAATAGAATAGTACTTTTTAGATATTTTCTCTCAAGTTTGGAGAGGGTTTTTGGGAGCTTGAAGAAAGGAGTTCATCTTTCCCCAAGTTGGAAGCGGGTCTTCTCTATTCTTCTTCCTTTGCTTAAATTAAAGTTTAATTTCTTATACCCATTTGATTTTACTATTATTTTAGGTGTATTTTGTTATTTCTTGATGTGTGGCGAAAACCCCCCATTCTTGGGGTGTGATTTAGCAAATATGTGTTGATATTATTGTTGGGTCTTGCTTGATGATAGGTTAGATGTAGTTTAATGGTGATTTCACGTAGAGGTTGTGGTTTAATCTAAAGGGTTTGTAGGTGCAAATACAAAGTCACTCATGTGTTTTCGGCTTGACCGAGAGGGAAGTTGCGAAATCAAGACCACTAGACTAATGGCCTAAGGAGTGGGTCGACATGAGGTTCAGCCTGAGAGGGTGAGCCCTAGTCTCATATCCTAACACTCAGCTAGAGAGAGTGAGTGGGGTAAGGCGTAGGCTGGTCTTCATCCGGCAAATGGGTGTCCGAGAGGAACGAATTTGAAACGGGGTAAGTTGCCCGAAAGAGAACTTATTTCTATTAAAAGCTTAGCCTAGTCACTATTATCTTACAAATTACTTGTCAAAAACATGTACCCAACTATTTATCTCAACTTGTATTGCGGTCACACCCCAAGAATATTTCCCCATACTTGATTTTCTTGTTAATTTTTGCTGCTTTTACTACTTGTAACAAAACCCCAAAATCGATATTTGACACTTTCGTGTCACCCCCTTTATTTACTATGTTTTTGTTCGTTAACGTCTTTAGCTACGACTAGTTAGAGCTGAATTTTATTTTTCTATCAATTCTTAAAACCACTCCCTTGGGACACGACCCAACCTTTAGTTGTGTTACTATACTATCGATGAACGTAGAGACTCATACCATAGGTTAGTGTCGTTGATCACGATAAGCATCAGATGCTTTGAATGCTACAAAAACTATTGTGGAGAAATGAATCGTCCACAATAGTTGAAAGAATTAACTACTTGGACATAAATAATGTCGTGTTTTTTCATAAAGCTTGTGTCGCTCTTATTTATGCAGCAAAATGATTGGATAAGTTAGCGACAACCAATTTCGACATAAAAGTTAGTAAAACTATTTAAAATGCTCTAAAGATTTGCTATAATCTCTTAGCTCTATTAATAATATGGGTGGGCGAAGATCATCGAAAGTTGATTATCGGGCCTAATTGGAAATTTGATAATTTTATTGGTGTGATATTTGATAAACAATACGGGATTCGGGAGTATATTTCAGTATTTTGATAATTGATTTAGGTATTTAGTTCTAGATAGTTGGCATCAAAAGTACCGAATACCAAAATATTTTTCATGTACCAAGACTTTTTTGTTAGATTGCTGAAAGTAGTAATATATATGATCAAAGTTTTTATTTGATATCTATTTTCAATAACCGAATTAGCAAAGTTTTCATTTGATATCTATTTTCAATTACAGAATTATCAAAATCGAACTTTGAAATAACCTCAAAGAAATAGATAATTGTTCTTGAGACAGTTTGGTTAGTGATGCTATGCACCCATTTTTGAAAGATCTTGAATTGCGATAAACTTATGCCATGATTGAACTTGTAATTGTAGACACCAATGCATACAACCAATGCATACAATAGCCTCTAATGCATGAATAGAGGGTGCTCTCGTGATTGGTAAATAGTAGGAGAAGGATAATCGCGATCTTGAATATGATGCGGCCTTGGGTGAATATATAGATATTGTAAAGGTAGGAATTATTGTTCCCTGAAAGTAATTATAATGTCCTTCTTTTACTCGTAGCTTGCTTATCCTTCCTATAATTATGGTGTTTGAAACATTCAAATTATATTCAGCTGCGTAATCATACCATATTCATTTAAGAAAGTAGATCTCTTCATTGATCTACTAAATTCAGAGAGAGGCTATCTATATTCTTATACATTATTTTTACTTTTTCTATATTCAGAAGAGCTAGTAGAGAGATGAAGTAGATTTTGTTGAGAATCAACTATTATAGTATGGTATGATTATATATCATATAAATTTGTTATTTTGTTCATTGTTTATTTTTTTGTGGTTTCTAAATTATGCCTAAGTTGATTTATGGGATTTGTTGCTCTCATTTGAATACTTAGATTTTGATTTTTAATTAATGTGGAGACTAATGAGAATTTCTTATGAATTGCTTAGATATGCCGTTGTAGTGGCATACGAATGAATATGTTGATAATCTGCAGCATTTCTTTGATAAAAAAAAATTCAAATCTATACTACCTAGACAAATCTGTTAAGATATTGTACCTTTAATTTATTTATTTTCAAAATTCTACTTCTTCCGGTTGCTCTTTTTGCACTAATTTAAGCAAAACAACTAGAAGTTAGTATCATGTTTGCCACATAATGATCTAATCAAGTTATTACTTAATCCCATACTTAATAACTGAACATAAACTAAACAATTCACCATTTCCATGTAAGAACGAGATTACATTACCATGTAAAGCATTGCGCAAGCACCCATGGCAGATGAAATAAGTAACCTTAAATTTATCATCACATGCAAAGTAATAAGCCCTAATCCTCAACCTAACCAAAGTGAATAAGGTAGTTTTGGAATCTTCTATTAATGTAACATTCAGCACTACTATCTGCTGCAGTTGTACCTTAAAAACATTTAAGTTGTTTGTATTTTCTCACACCTCATCTAAAGACTTATTGTGGCATGCATAGTATATGAAGAAAAGTACGTAGCTGCAGAGCAATATTTATGATATTTGCGAAACATGACTTTTCTTCCAATAACTTAAATAGAAACATAATTTGAGTTGTGTGCTGCTTGATGAAAGAATTTTATAGTTAATAGTTATCTTTTACAAAATGCCAATTAACACAATAGGTTTAGCTGAAGCAGTAACACATAATTTAGTTACTTAATGAAGGCGTAAAACCATCATACAGGCTTTCCCAAACCTTCAATCAACTAAAAGCATTCTAACAGTGTTAATATATACCTGCCAATCTGCTTCGTTAAGATACCGAAAGTAATTACTCCCTCTGTTTCACAAAGAATGACCTCCTTTCCTTTTTAGTCAGTTTCAAAAAGAATGACCTCTTTCCTTTTTTGGTAACATTTTACTTTTTGCTTTCCACGTGGCATGTTTAAGACCACAAGATTAAGGACAATTTTGTACATTTGACATAACTTTAATTTAGGACCACAAGATTCAAAAGTCTTCTTTATTTACTTAAACTCCGTGCCAAGTCAAACCAGGTCATTCTTTGTGAAACGGAGGAAGTACTTTTTAAATTGTCTAATGTAGACAAACATCTTAAGATGATTAATTATTCTTGTCAAAATGATGGTATTTAATTTGCCTTGTTTTTATAAAGAACGGCAAGCTTGCCTTGCTTCTAATTCACATTCTTGATTCTAATGTGTAAGTGAGTAATTTTCATGAATATATTGATAAAATTTGTGGTATCAACTAAAGTAGTTTATGATTATGTACTAAGAGTCTACAAGCTCTTATTTATGTTAAACTTGCAATGATAAAGTTTACGGTTGTGAGAATATATATTGTAATATATATATGCTCAACCATTTTCTCCATTTTAGATGGTAGTTTGAATTGCCTTTCTTTATTAGATTGATGCAGATTCTATTGGAATCAAGAAGTTCATGGAAAGCTAGAAGAAAGGTCTTCCGATAAATGATATTAAAGATTGAGTTAGTAAAAAGGTTACTTAAGAAAACTCCATCACCAATGCTATTAATCGAGTTGGGAATAACCACTCAAATTGCATTCTTCTCCAAACAAGAGGATGAAGCTCACGAGATAGGAGAAGACTCTTTGATTAAATTAGATTGCATTTTTCAAGATAATTAGGTCTTTAGCATGGGGCAGTTATTTAGGCATAAAGTGACTACATTTGTGACAAAGCATAGTTGTCCTTAAATTGTCTTTTGATCAATGAAATAATTCATTCTACTGCAAATTTGAATGATGTTTTATTGCAATTATTATATTCAACAATCAAGATATTTCATATTTGCAATTTTGTTATTTAGATAAAAATAGTTTTTGTGGTGACGAAATAATTGATTTTAACTACAAAATTATAAGCACATTTTTTGTAAAAACAAAATTGTAAATAATTATATTTGGGGACAAAATGGCTAATCGTACATAAAAAATGGTCTTTGGTGACGAAATTATTTTTGTTCAACTACGAAATATATATAATTTTAGAGACAATTGATATCGTCACTAATCAAACAATTTTTTTTAGTGACAAGGTAGTTTTGTCGGTATTAATGACCTTTTTAGTGATGAAATACACTATCAACAACAAAATATTTTTACTTTTTTTTATGATTAAATTTTTCACAAATATTGTGGATTTTGGGACAAAAAATAATTTTGTAACTAATTTATCTTTATTTAGCGAAGAAACACTAAATTGTATTTGTATACATTCAGTGACCCATGATTAAGGGACGAGCCGGTGACAAATTATTGTTCGTCACAGAAGGTTTTTTGTGACGAAATATGATTCTTAAGTGACAAAATATTTCGTCATTGATAATTGAATTTGTTGTAGTGATATATGCCTTGGGATCACAATTTTCCGCCTATTTCTCTCGAACATAATCAAATATATCTCAACTAGTTCTCTCAAATCAAGCTAAGTAGCAAAACAATCAATCCAATCATAAGCATTGCAAGGAATCACTATCTCTAGCTATCTTCCTATATATGAGGTTTTACACCTCAATATGCACTAATAGACTTTTCCAAACCTCAATTGATACTCTCAAACTTTATCAAAGTAAATCGGCAAGTCCAAGGAGTGATCAATTCCAATAGAAAAGCAATTAAGCATGAAATTGATTAGATATTTAAAAACCCATATCATAAATAAGAAGCAATCAATCACTTACAAAAGAAAAAAGGAGTAAAATCAACAATTCAATAGTTTTGTCTATCTCTAACACAGACCATATCTCCAATGATAAATTACACCCATAATTCAAGAAATACAGGGCAAGGAAATGAAGAAGGGGTAAAAATTACTACAATTGAACTTTATATCTTCAAATCCAAATGTAAATTGTGAGGAAACTTGCTATCCAAGATCAAAACCCCAAAGATATGAACACTTTATTATAATGGAGAATTTTAGAATGTAAAACTAATGTAAGATCTCTATCAAATTAGCTGTCCATGAGTATAAAATAATATTTTGGGGTCAAAATGGTGAATTTCTAATTCTGTCCCAGCATCGAAAAAATAATTTCTGCATTCAGAAAGAATGGATCACGTTCGCAGGTCTGCGTTGACTAGATGGCCACGATTGTGGGCCGGTGGGGTATGTTCACGGGCTAGACTTTACTCCATCTTCATGTTTGTGAATGGTTTGTGCCGTGTTCGTGGTTCTTCTTTGACCCAAACTCAATGTTCATGTGTCGGTTGACCACATTTGCAGAGAACAATTTCTCTGCCAGATTTGGTTTTTTTCCACTTTTGTCCTTTTTTTGCCTCAATTTCACTTGGTTTCTTCAAATATCTTCTAAATCCACTCTTCACTTTATTTTCCTACAAATATGAGTAAAACCACATTTAAAGAATCAATTCTAACCTAAACAAGCCAAAAACATAAGCTTAAATACAAGATAAGTTTGTGAAAATACCTACTTATCACAGCCCGAAACTTAAAGTATTGCTTTTCCTTAAGCACGAAACCAATAACCTATTCAATTCAAGCACACCCATCACCCCTTAAGAAATAAGGACATAACATTGGTTGGTACTAACAAATACTCACCACATGAAATTTTTTCACAAAAGAACTCCCCTCATTTCTCATATCAAATTTTCAAGACCCAAGAATAATTAAGTGACAACAACTCAAACTCAAGAATTGACACAAACTCATTAGTTCCTTCACATGCTCATTTGACACAAATAGGATTTTTCATAATCACTCCTATCTAAATTTACATGCCCTCACAAGAAAGTAAATGTCCCAAAGCACTCACAAAGTATTTACAAGACAAGGCACAAAGGCACAAACACTTACACTCATATAAAAACATCTCATAAAAAAATTACAACAAACATATGCTTGCCCTTATTCTCAATCATCATTGACTCAAATTCATTTCATCAGAGAGCACAAAGGACTTAATCAAGTTTGTAATGGTAGGTTTAGGGATGGATAGGATGTCATTTGGGTAAAAGTGACTACATCCTCCTTGAACAGTACACACAACAATTCTTTCATTTCCCAACTTCACCACTTTCCTTTATTTTTTAAACTAATGCACATTTTTTCTTACTTCACATCCAGATGCCCCCCACATGCAACACTTTTATACCTTGGAGGATTCAAATTTCTTTTATTCATTTTCTTTCTTCAAAACTTTTTCCTCCATTTTTTTCCTATATTTTTTAGATTTCTCAAAATCTAATCATGCTCTCATTTGATAAGCATCTCTTCTATCGGTTTCCAAAAACACCCTAAACTTTAGTTTTTATCCTCAAATTACTCAAGTATCTTGTTCAAGAAGTGAAGAGTTCAAAAGCGGATTACTATTTCAAAATTTGTAAGGCTTGTAATGAGGTTGCCTAGATAATGGTATTAAGCTCTAGGGGGGAGGGGGGGGGGGACAACTAGGGATACATTTAGTGCAAAGATGATATTTCAAGGTCAAATGGACTTACAAAATAATCACAAATAATGATTAATGTCATTTCTCCAACCAAAATAAATCAAGACCAACGTTGAAAGACTAAGTGGACAAGTTCTAGCTAGTACAGGCGAACACACAGAATTATCCAACAATTCATTACACATGGCATGCAAATCATTCAAGATGACTCAAAAATTTCTTTCCTTTTCTAGCGCTAACGACATCAAACATTTAAATTACTAACGAATTAAATTCACAAAAAGAGTCACAAGAGCTGTTACAAAAGCATTCATTCCCAATTTTATTAAAATCGGAGGAGTATGCTCAATTTTTCATGATGCCCAACTAATTGATAGTACCAACCAAGTCACATCCTCTAAAAAAATTGACAATTTTCCTTAAGAAAGTTGTTACTCTATCTATCATTGGGCATTGTCACTCAATATCTCCACATCAAAACAAAGAAAAAGAAGCTACAAAACAAAATAGACAACTACAAGAAAAAAAACAAAGTAACTAATCCAACATAATATCAATAGAAGCACAACACATCCGAAATATCAATGCTCGACAAGTGCACAACACCAATCCATATAAAGCAAAATAAACCCGACAAGGGCACAATCACAGTACATAGAATCAACAAAAATTTACTAAAAGGGAGGCACCCCTAACTGATATTGGGACCCAACTGATATTGGGACTACCTCCTCCAAATACAAATATAAAAAATAATACGTGGGACTCCTTGAACTAAGTCACCCTAACCTAAATCCGGTTGTAAAATCAAGATATTTCTTATCAGAGGCAGTGCTACCGCCTAAGCTCCTAATCTTACCCACCATCTTTCTCAAGAACTTGCTCTTTGTTTTTTGAAGTTCTCTGAATGTCCTCTTCTGCTGCTCAATCTTCCCTGCCTCTGACTGAAATGCTCAAGTCGGTCAAACATCACTTTCCATGTAGCATCTATAGAAGCAATAGTAGGTGGGGGGAAACCCTCTGAGATAGGGGATCCAAATGAGCCTGTAGGAAGGCTAGCCATCAACTCTCAAACTTGAGCATCAATCTCATGCATCTAGGAGGTTTGGTGGTGCATAGTAGCAAGTCCAAATTGAAGGGGTCCTGCAAAAGTGGAAGCACAAACCATAGATGTCGTCTTAGTAAATTGACCAAAATCAGGGTCT
>JAJOOF010008218.1:0-22530 GCA_029582545.1 Solanum lignicaule | reverse complement strand
TCAAAAAACCAATATAATGGTTGTTAATCATGAAATAAAGATACAATGCTAATGTGCTAACTAAAATTAGAGATGTAATTTAGTTCAACTAATTAGCTAAGTAATGTCACGATTCAAAATCATGATACGTATTGTCTGCTTTAATCCAATATGTCTCATGTATGATTCGCCTAAAGTATCATATGCACACTTCTTAATTAAAAACTTATTATCCTAGAAGTTTGTCAATCCTTCTCTGACTTGTCCTCTATCATAGTCGTCACAATACCTCACAAGTACTTCGCATTTCTTATAAATAAAATTTTGTATATTTATGTCTCTGTCGTTTTATAATGTTTTCTCCTTCACTGTTCTTTTAAATCATTTAATTATAACACCGTAAAAATAAGATCATATCACCCAAATCCAATCACGGGGGGAAACAAATCTTATCAGTACGTAGTTGTGGGGGAAAAGGAATGGATATATTAAAAAAAGTAAGTTGGTGGGCTTTATCCTTCAAGGAGATGCACTAACAAGAGATCACCTCAAAAGGGCTGAAAGGTGAAGGGTCAAAGCAATTGCAAAAAGAATGTGAGAAATTGAAATGACTAGTCTAGTAATATTCATTTGTCAACAATTTATGTTAGTAATTATATATAATAAAAAAAGTGTGACGAGATAAATATGATTCGTCATAGATTAACCTTTATCTAAAGTCATGAATCTAAACCTTAAAACTGAGGAAACTTTTGATAGTTAAAAAAATTATAATTCTACATAGCACGACGTGAATTCAGATTAATCAACATTGTAATAGAATGTTGTTAGTTGTGGGACGACCGAAAAGTATATATTGTGTCACAGCTAGTAAGATGCATGGGACAATGTGCATTTTGGATGATTACTTAACAGTGAATTGAAAGAAGAAAAGACGACATTCTTTCTAAAAGTTGTAAAGTGATGATGAACAAATATTGAAAGAGAAAAGACAAACATGCATTCTTTGGTTTAAAGGGTGAATACTTTCTTGGTGCACACATCGATGACCAACGCCCACGTGTGACTCATTGCCTCACCTTACAACAATCACTTTTTTTTTTTTGGCTTTTCACCCGATATTCAGAGCCCACGTGGAAGCTCGGACTAAATTCAAATCGCATTCTGCAGGGCTCATTCGGGGGTGCCACTCCCAACAAAATTCTCTCCATACCCAAGGCTCAAACCTGAGACCTATCAAGGATAAAACACTTTCACCAATACACCACAACCCATGTTGGTACGAAAATCACTTTCTTTCCTATGGTTTTGTGGCTTTAGTCGAGACTCGAATTAATGGGGTAACAATGTCATTAATTTAGCTTGATATTTTTATGTGGGGTTAACTCCTAGCTATAGCTAATATGCAAATTCAGAATTTTTACTTTCTCGGAGATTTTTACGATTGAATTCGTTATATTCTAAAGTTATAAGTTCATATTTATTACAGTTTTTATAATTATTTACACTTAAAATTTTCTTCATGTTTATTTTTTAACTACATCCGCTCCTCAGCTATTCCCTGGTTCACATCTAATTACTTTAAATATAATTATATTCAAATAATTAATATAAATTTTGAATTTTAAAAATAAGATAGCCAACTCTTGCATTACGTGTGAATTCTCTTCTTTTCCACTCAATTGATCAATCAATTCCAAACTAATTATGATTAGCGATAAGCTACGTTTCAATCTAATACAAGTAAATAATTTGTCTCTTTAAGGCAAATTGAAGGAATATTACCTTTCACTATTTCAATTATATATACAACTTGAACTAATATCATAGCAAGACGATACATAAACTGACTTAATCCTAATGCAGAGTATTTATTTGAAATGTCCGTTATTCTATCAAATGTCTAGAACAAAAAATCAAGTAACTTAATTCATATATTCGTCTAAAATGTAAGCTAATGATCCTAGCAGAAAACCTAGGTCATGGCAATGTAGTTTAGTGATTAATAAAATAGGAGAAAATCACGAGATACATTATTATTAGAGTTATTCTTATTTTTTCATTTCATATAAAGTAATTTGATATTTAATCGAGATATATAAGTTGATTCCAATCCTATGTAGCTCCATAAGAATCATAAATAGAAACACGTGAAATATTAGCAGAAATAGAGATTTTATCATTATAAAAAAGGAAATAAATAAAGCATAGGTCTTGGTAAGCCAAGTGCTAACAATTTTCAAAGGAAGTGACAGACATGCTCACAGACCAATTAATAAAAACATAAGTATATAGATAATAGAGCTTCATTAATGATCATCTCATATGCCGCCACACTTACCGCTGATTCGATTAACTGCCGAACACAATTAGGATGAGTATCACAAGTTAAGGTTAATTTTTGTTAGTCCACTTTATATTTTTCACATTTTTTTGAAAAAAAATTAATATAAGTTTTTACCAAGTCATTCATATTAATTGATGTATAGTCATTAGTTTCAGGTCTTGAAATATTATTAATATTGAAGATTAAAAAAATTTATCGATATATTAAAAATAACAAGTAAAAATAAAAAATTATTTTGTAAAACGGCACATTTAATTTTCTGAAACCGTATCAAATATCTCCTACAATTTCTCTAGAGTCTTTCTTTGACTTACTATTTCATTATATTCTTCTTTTATCTCTCTTTCATTAATTATCATCTTTTTGTTATGTTTTTTTCAGGGTTAGGATCCCCCTCCATTAGCATTTTTCAGTAGTTCTTTTTTGCTTTCAGGTAATGAACTACTTTGCTTTTTTCTTTGCTCTAGAATTTTTTTTAACCTATGTTTCTTTCTTCCGTGTAAAATAATCTGAGAAATTTTATATATACTATATACATAGTCATGTAATATTTTTTAATGTTAAAGTTTATGTCAATAATGTTATCAAAGAACTTAGCATCTTTCAAGAACCCGACTTTTCCTTCTTTGTTTTACTAAGAATTTAGATCTTTTGATAATTTACAAAATAATTAATTAAAAAAAATTCTTAAAAGGGTGTTAAATCGATACGATCAAGTAAAATAAAACGGAAGGAGTACTTAACTTTATTGAGTAATCAATATGATGTGTTGAATTTATTAATAACAATTGGACTATGGGAAATTGGGGACATGAATAGTATAATAGTAATATTAGTTAAAGAGAAGGAATCTGGGGTTAGATAAAGAAAGATGTTCAATCTGTACCAAAGTTATTTATTTCTATTTTTCTCGAAACTATAACTGATAAATAATATATTTCTTATTTTGTTTCGTTGATACCATAGTCGTGTAGATAAAGATAAGAAAACAAAACCATATTTCTTTTAATAATAATGCATAGATAAATGTACACTTTGTGCTGTATTTGTAATTGTGTGAATCTAGAAAAGAACGTTCTAAAGACTTATTGGAGATCTTACCAAAACATATTGCATGTGCCCCTTAAAATTTTAAAACAAAATTTCAGCGGCGATTTAAGTCGCATAAAATATTTGTAACAAAAATTATATATTATAAGTGATCTAATTGTATAAATATTTTACGGTGTGTGGTAATTAAAGTACCTATATGTAGAGAATAACAGGCAGCAATATAAATTTATATTGTTCACAATTCCAGCATCGAGGAGTTAGGTTATTGTAGATAAGAATTATAGCAAATTAGGACACTTTTTTTTATATGATATGCTATTAAACTGCGAAAGACAAATATTATTACAACTAAACTAAATTAAGAACAGACATATGAGTTGCAAGAAAAAGATTTTATGTACTATTGCATTGATTTATTCAAAAATTCCTTTTCTTACAACGTGTTGTTCTTCCATCTCCGCTCTTTTTTTTTCTACATATGCGACGGCAGGTTACCATTTCTCTTCTGCCTTGTTCAATCTTCCTTTTCTAATTGAAAGTAGCAATCTTCCTTTTCTAATTGAAAGTAGCAAGCCACTCTAGTATTGGTAGAGAGGCCAGATAGAAGGTTACTCATCCAGTCCAGCAGATCAATGTTCTATCGAATAGAACAAAGTGTTCTTCTTTTGACTTTTCTACTACGTGGAGTTATTATTTCTACTAAATACATAAGAGACACATACACATTTCTCTCTATATCCTCTCGCCAGTTGGAGATCTACCTCGACGGAAAAACGATAATTTTACTCGAGGAAACTCCGTTTCTCTATATCATCTTGGGTGATAAGTTGATTGGAACACTCGAATTGTCACTTTGATCCATCAATTTTTTGATTCATACATTATTTTTTGGAGGGTTTTAATCTGTGCAGCGTTGATAAGTGAATGGAGGATTACGGGAGCAGCGACGAAGATATATATATATATTCGTCTGATCAAGAATCTTACAATGAGGAGGCTGATTCTCAATGAGGAAATTCCTGCAAGGTGCTTTAAAAACCCTAGAATTTTTCTTTATCCTCATCGCTGCTCCCGTAATCCTCCATTCACTTTTCGTTGCTGCACAGATTGAAAACCCCAAAAAAATGATGAATGAATCAAAAAATCGAAGTGAGAATTCGACAGCTTATCACCGAAGATGATATAGAAAAACGGAGGTTCCTTGAATAAAGTTATCGTTTTTCCGGCGAGAGGATATAGAGAAAAATATGTATGTTTCTGTGTGTTTTAGTTAATTTTATGGGAAAAGGGCTTTACTTATTTTAAGCCAAGTGCTAATAATTTCAACATGCTCACAGACCAATTATTATATATTTATATTAATATATAAGAGCTTCATTAATGATCATCTCATATATAACGCCACACTTAAAAGTTTATTTGACTTTTTTTTAAAAGGTAGTTTTTAAGTTACTCTCTTCTACCACTTTTAATTGTTGTGTTATACTTTTTGAATGTTAATTTTACTAATTTTTAAAATTATATTAATTGATATTTAAAATAAAAAGTAATAGATATTCAAAAATTATACTAAAAGTACAACAAATTACAATTTCCTGCATATCAATATAATGAAAAAATATATCATAAAATGTTAGTCAAAGTTTTTTTACAAAAAGAACTATGACAATTAAAAGTGGACTGAGAAATAAAAAATAAAAAATCAAACTTAATAACTTTGATTTTTTAACTTTTTTAAAAGTTATTGTTAACTTTGTTAAACATTTTCAAAAACTAAAAATAGAGTTAAACCGACTTTTAAATCAATCCAAACATGCTCTAACGCCCAACACATTAGGATTAGTGTTACAAGTTAAGGTTATACTCCTTCCATTCGCTTTTGTTAAATTTTTCACGTTTTTAAAAAAGAAATATAACTAATACGGGTTTTTATCACGTTGTTCATCTTAATGTATAGTCATTAGTCTTAGATTTTGACAAATTATTAATATTGAGGTTAAAATAGAAAAAGAATAATTACTTTTGTTAATACATTAAAAATAATTTTTATTTTTAAAACAGTGAATTTGTAAAATTAATAGATTATTTTATTTTGTGAAACGGTACCTATAATTCTTCCTTAATTTTCTGAAACTGAATCAAATATCTCCTACAATTTCTCTATAGAGATTAACTTCTTTTATCTCTCTTCCATTATTTATAATCTTTTTGTTACATTTTTTTTCAGGGTTAGCACTTTCCGTTTCCAGGTATTGAACTACTTTGCTTTTTCTTTGCTCTAGAATTTGTTTTAACCTATATTTCTTTCTTTAGTGTAAGATAATATGAGAAATCTTATATTATTTAATTTACATGTAATATCTCTTGACTCTTGATGTTAAAGTTTATGTCAATAATGTTATCAAAGAACTTAGCATCTTGTAAGAACCCAACTTTTCCTTCTTTTTTTTTTTGTTCTAAGAATTTAGATCTCTTGATAACTTACAAAATAATTTTTAAAAGAGTGTCAAATCAATACGATCAAATAAAATGAAACGGAGGGAGTAACCAATATGATGTGTTGAATTTATTAACAACAATTGGACTATGGGAAATTGGGGACATGAATAGTAATATTAAAGAGAGAATCTGGGGTTAGATAAAGAAAGATGTTAATCAGTAGAAAATTTATTTATTTTTCTCGAAACTATAACTGATAAATACTATATTTTTTATTGTGTTTCTTTGGATACCATATTTGTTTAGATGAAGATAAGAAAATAAAACCATATTTTCTTTTAATAAAAATAATGCATAGATAAATGTACATTTTGTGCTGTATTTGTAATTGTGTGAATCTAGAAAAGAACGTTCTAAAGACTTATTGGAAATCTTACCAAAACATATTGCATGTGCAAATTTAACAGAAATTTACTTGTTATAAGTGATCTAATTGTATAAATATTTTACGGCATAGTAATTAAAGTGTATTAGGAAAACCCGGTGTCTGAGGACCTAGACGTTGAGAATAACAGGCAGCAACATAAATTTATATTGTCCAGAATTTCAGCATATCGAGGAGTTAGGTTATTGTAGATAAGAATTATAGCAAATAGGACTCTTTTTTATATGCTATGCTATTAAATAGCCAAAAACATTATTATTATTATTATTATTTCAAGAAAAATCTAAAATAGTTTTTTATTTTTTAGTTAATATTTAAAGTCGTTCTTGAATTTCCACACTAATAGTCCCTCATGTTTGTAATATTGGTGCATTTTTAACCTCCCTTAAACTTTTACCTATTTTTTTAACATTGATTTTATCCACAATTTATGTATGGAATACTTAATCGTTTTTTATGTATTTAATAGAAATAATAACTCGATGTGAGAGAAGGTGAGAAGAAGAGAATATTGTTCTGATTAGTATAAACACTATTGCGGCTAAAATCAAAAGGTTAATCACATTGATTTCACATGCAATAGTACAAAAAATAATTTTCTTGCAACGTCATATGTCAAGGTGTTCTTAGTTTAGAAGCAATAATATTTCTATTGAATAGAATAAGGTGTTCTTCTTCTCACCTTCTTTATAAACATATATAAATATGGCTGAACATTCCATACATAAAATTGTGGACCAAATCAACATTAAAAAATAGGCAAAAAATTGAAGGAGGACCAGAAGTGCACCATATTGCAAACATGAGGGACTGTTAGTGCTCCATGTAAAAATTCAAAGATGACTTTGAATCTAACCTAAAGTAACGAACTATTTTGGGCTTTTTCTCTTATTATTTCTATATACACTAAAGTTCATGAATTTTGATGTTATTAATAATTATGTGCCCTTTAGGATACCTATGTGATTAGATGCATTGTTTCTATGTTACTTTGGTGCATGTTGTGCGAAAGCATTTAGTTGTATGATTCTAGAATTATCTATTTTCTTAGCATGTATACAAACCTTTTTTTGTAAAGCATTTCAATATAATGAACTTTCCCCTTCCTCTTCCTCCTACATGTTGCAACATTGTTAGATTAATCTAAAACTCCACCTGTGTAAATTCACTCATATTTCAGGTCCCAAACCAAGACAGAGGAAGAAGGTTGCACTAGGCTAGCAGCCAACATACATACATGGTGTTGTTAAACTAGTTATAACTCACTGTGCAGGATACAAATTTCGAATCACGATACAAATTTGTATCTCCAGGGAAATTGCAGCACTTAGTTAGAAATCATGCTGGAGGTCTAGAAATATACATGAATCAATCTCATCAAATATGTAAAGAGGCATTAGGAGACATCTAAATAAGAGAGAAAACAACACTGATGTAGAAATTTCACCAAATATATTTCCCATAATGGACTTGAAACCAAAAGTTCTAAGGGAGCATTGCCCGTTTAGAGTGCACAATGAGAGGAGCTCACAGGAGGGTGTTGGGAAGGGACAGTAAGAAAATACATAACTACCTAGCCCAAAGAAGCCAAATAAAGGCTATACATTTGAAATCTGGACCAAAACTAACGACTTTTTAAGGTAATTTTTGTCCTCTAACAGGGCATCTCAAAAAATTTGAAGAACGGAATAGGATGACGCAGTGAAATGCAATCACCTGTTAAACTATCATCTCAACTCTCTGAGAATAGCTGTCTTTTTTTTTCTTTTTTCTTTTTTTCTTTTTCAGAGCTGTACACTTGGTTCAAAATAACTAGCAACTCAATAAGGTCAATTCCTATCAATGAGCTCAGCAGGCAAGTTAAGATCGAAAAAGCTACCACCGGAATCCTTTCTTGTACGCTTCCTTGAGGAGCATCCACTCTCATCTGAAGTTCCACAACCTGATGGATGAACCAATTCTATGGAACCTCCTGCAAGATGTACAAGAAGCAGTACAATGTTCAAATACAACTCTTTTTTCTGGTTATAATGTACAACCTGCATTACCAAAACAAACAAAAAGAAATGAAAATAAAGGAAACAAACTTAGATAAACAGTCACTGTACATCCCAATCAAACCCTCCCCCCCTTAAAAACAGAGGGGAGACGTATCCTGCAAAAGAGAATAAGGGAGAAGAGGGAACGTAGGCAAGAACAGAAGCATTTCTAAAGAAAATAGGTATTTCACATAACTTGCATTGATTTGATTGTCTACAAAATTAGTAGTGTAATATTGAACTGAGTAAGATCTAATAGAATTCTTATATGGAAGGTAAAAACTGTTGTATGGTGATGGTGACTGTTAATGTTTGGAACCATAGTTCTTAAAGTGTTTTTTGATAACAAACTGATGAAGATGCTTTATGGATATGGATAAGAAAGTAAATAGTTCTCGAATGTAAAATGCAAATTTGTTTATGAGATTTAACACTACAAGTTAGTACATGAGTTAATTTCATTGTGGACGACTGCAAGGATGAAATAACAGGAGACGTTTTCAACACTGACAGTTCAGAATTATAATATTGAACTCATATGCTTGGTTGGGTGAAATTGCAACATAACCAGAAAACTTGTCTAGTACTTGATCAATCACAGGTCAACCAATTAAGTTACTAGAACAGTATATTATTTTTGCAAAATTGCAAATTACGACCTAGCTCTTGCCTGATGCTTAACAAATTCATCACATAAAATAATCAAAGACCATCATCAATAGTGCCAAGTTCTCTCATAGGTTTAGTTCCTGGAGATAGGGACCTTCTACCATTACCTCTCTCCCTCTTCGAGAGAATAGAAACGGTTTGGGACTTTGGGCAACAACCAATCACGACATCTCTCTCTCTCTCTCTCTCTCTCTCCTTCCTTTTTTTTTTTAAAAAGTAAAATTTACGAATCATGGCATTTCTTTTAATTAAACATACTTCTCATATTAGCTTCAGCAGTCTATAGCTTGAGACTAAGGCTACTTTTCCATTTCTCCAACTCTCTGACCACTCCAACTAGCACCCACTACCTTAAACAGCAGCAACATAGAATGTTGCCCCTCTCTAAGATAACAACTAAAGAAAGGCAACCTGCTTCCCTTTGACACAGTTTGCCAGTCCACCAGCTCAACTGAATGATGATGATGCAAAGCATTATTGAATAATAGAAAGCATAAACTACTTAAAAGTAAAAAACATTCCCAAACAACTAATAGCATGTCTAAAACACTTAAATTAAAGCATTCCCAACCAAGTCAAAAACATACTACCGTTCTATGGTGTGGGGTAACCTTTTTTGGGGGAATAAGTTTGATGTGGTTAACTATGAGATGATGTAAAGTACTTCTATCACTTGCAAAAGCAATGAAAACTGTAAGGTAGACACAATAAACTACCACACCCCAGTAGGAAGAGATGACTGATCTACATAGGTACTCTGGCATGAGAGAGGATGGAAACTTCACCATTTGTCTGGTCATGGGCTTTTTGACATGTAATGTTGTTGTTTGCTTTGGTGTTCCGGCCTCCATTAAGCTCTGTTGCTCTCTCAATGCCCTTTGACTGGTACGGAGCTATATTGTGACTACTGAACTGTAGAGCTCCCAATAAATCAGTCTCAATGCATTCATACCTGAAAATCAGCATTAATATCAGTTTCTCACTAAAACTACCAATAACTCAGGACATCCAAATGTCTACTTACATTTTCTTACATAGTGTATCAGTTACCACAGAGAGATTCAAGACTTGCATCCTCATGTCCATAATCTCTGTCTCTTCAAAACCATCAAATGGATCCTCAAAAACTTTTGATAACTTTTCAACATTGGCCTCAAGCTGCTGTTGCTGGTCCTCAAATAAATGCTGTTTTATTTCCTTTTCCTCATTTGTCATTTCATCCTTAAATAAGTCATCACCAAACATATAAAATGCAAATGGGTATGAAAACGAGAGAGCCCGTCTTGATCTGAAAAGCCTATAAAGTCCATTTGTAACCCAACTAAAATCTCTCAATCTTGAATCCTTTGATTCCAAATTTGCTACCTTTTCTTTTATGGTCTCCCTCAGACGAGACTCCTGTGTAAAAGAATCCGTATGAGCTTTATAACGATTGTGATAATGCATGTAGCGATAGAGATCACGCTTAGCCCGTTCAGACTTCTTCTCCTGATCTTCTTTATAACGACCACAGCTGTGACCAGCGATACTTGACCAAGTATGATCTCGGCCAGTAGCTCCACCACATAGCCAACTACAGCACAAAGAAAAATGTAACAAGATCAACCAACTAAACTGAGAAAGAAGAAATTCCCTTTAGTGCTGGCATAAGTAATGTCAAACAACACTCAAACATATGAGAGAATGTAGAGAAGTTTTTTAGCGTTAGGAAACCCAAACTGTTGATTATTGGAACGAAATGGGTCAAACAACACTCAAACTTAAAAGAGTGTAAATATGCGCGCTAGGCAAAAGAATTTGAACGTCCAACTCAAAACTCTAAAGTTAAGGTGGAGTGAGTATAAAATCTTCATAAATCCCTTTGGAAGCCATTACACAGTCCTTATAAAGACAATGATATAGCTCAACACAGTTCAAGTAAGACAATATAAGCATTGCAAGTTTAGCCAATATAACAAAAATGAGGTTGAAGTGAGATTAGACAAGGTTGTACTGTTGTAGTGCCTAAAATGTATACAATTAAGGTACTTAGACTCCATTTTTGGGAATAATATCATGTTGAAATGAAGGATGCTTAGGGAGTACTATGTGATAAGAGAATACCTAGTGTAGAGAAAATCCTAGTAACAATTGTAAGACTAACAATGGAAATAGGTGTGCATATTGGCCACTAAATCAAGCCATACCCATAAGATAAATGTTATAGCAGTGCGAACAGACTAAGATATATGTGCAATCATTCAAGACTAGACAACAATAGAAATCATCACGTATGACATAGTGCAAGTAGAAACATACGAATGAATGAGATAAGATTGTTGAGATGATTAAGTCATGTCTAACACAAACATCCAAATGCACAAGCTCATAGCACTGACACCATGATCATTGGAGATATTAATATGGGAACAAAATAAACTTAAACTTACATGGAGGAAAAGCTGTCTCAAAAGGCATATAATTTCCTCATGCAGACTTAGTAAAGCATAGAACACAATGTAAACTAAGTATATATACAGGAGATACCAACTGATTGAGACTAATGTTTAGTTATTGTTGGTATACTTACATGTGCTGACATGAACCTTTTGGGTTTGGTTAGACATTGTTAGTGTTGAAATAAGTGTGAGGTCTAGAATTTCTAGTTTAAGAAACCTTAATTAAATACTGGGATGTTGTACCATGGTCTTTCGGGAAAATAAAGAGAAGATTCAACGCGTGGGATGTTGCCCCTCAGCCCTAATGTGGGTGATTTGGAAAGAGAGGAATATGAGAGCATTTGAAGGGGTTGAGAAAGGCATCGTACACTTGCATCTTATTGATGCCTTCTAATGAAATCTCCTTACTTCATCAAAAAAAAAGATGGCATCATACACTTGAGGATCAGCTTCGTTTTGGTGTACCCGCCACTAACGCGTCGTTGTCAATGTTGTGTGGTGCATCCACAACATTCCTACTTGTATAGATAAGTAGTTAACTTCCATAGAGAATCAAAATTAGGTTCCTACTTTTGGTATATTTCTGAAGTTCTTTTTCTCCCATCATCAACAAAATTAGTTACTTTATCCAAAAAAAAAAAAGGAACCTCAACTAAAGACAAGACAGTGAGCCCTAGAAATCCAAATTCTTCCAAGCAAAGATCAATACAACTCAAGTTAAACTAGATATAAGTTGACTTCAAACTAGATTAAAATTTTGGATCGCCTCCAGGCTTTAGTCTAGTGGTAAGAGTGCAGTGCAGCGCAGCGAGTGATGTGTGAGTTAGGAGCACGTCACGGGTTCAAACCTTGCCACAGATAAAAGTATGGTATTTAAGTGGAGAAGGACAGAGGAGTGGAGCCATTGTCCGCTGAGTTTCGGTCTGTGCACCACTAATCCTCGGGGATATCTCAGTTATAACAGAAAGTATTGCATCAAATCCGACCCTGATCCTAAAATTCCAAAAGGAGTCTCAATCTTTAAGGTTTTTCCAGTTTTTAAAGTACTAGGGTAAAACAAAAAGTTGTGCCATCAAGCCATGATCTCTGCAAATGGAGCACCAACGGTGTTGACATATATCCAGATTGTTTGTTCATCAATAACATCAGAATCAGCTTTCAGTTAAGAGAAATCTAGGTACAAAATAGACATCCAGAATAAACTCACCAAAATGCTTGCCCACAAATGCAGCTAACTAAGTTGCAACCTCCATTCTTCTCGACCGGTTTATGACACTTTGGACAAGGCTTAGTGTGAACTGTAATCCAATTAACAGTCTCTGATTCGTCTCGGCACTTCTTGGTCCAAAGTTCCCACATCCAGCAAGAACAAGGCGAATGTGCTTCTGATAGGCAACTGAAACAGAACTGTAAACCACATGAACATTCTACTTCACAGAACTCATCGGTCTCTACCCGTATAGCATTCCCACAATGAGGGATACTTGGACACCATTTCACCATTTTATTGTCCTCAATGTATGATTCAAGGAGAAACCGATCAAATTTCTCGGCCAAATCAGGATGCCTTTTACTAACTAGCTTTCTGATAACAGCTTCATCGCAGATAGCAAAGCATTTATGAGCCATGCACCTTATTCTCTTACTCTGCCCCTCCTTTATTTTCACAATAAAATGCTCTGTCCAACCTAAACAAACAAAATAAGAATTAGTCTATCTCCAGCACAAAAATGAAAATAAGTAGCAGAAAAGATTGCAATTTGATTAGCATGTAACAAAAAAGAGAACACTGGAACTACTTTAGTTAGACAGGTCTTAAAGAAACCAAATGTAGAAACCATTTGAAAATAAAAAGAGCACACCTTTTGATATAGAAGCAAAAACCTTATAAATCTTAAAAACAACAACATATCCAGTGTAGTCTCACAAAGTGGGGTCTGGGCGGGTAGAGTGTACTTGGACATTACCCCCACCTCAGAGGTAAAGAGGTTGTTTCCTATAGACCTTCTACTCATAAATCTTAAAAACAGTCGCAATAAAATTGTATTTTATGCTACTTACTAATTAGAACCAAAAGGCCAAAAATTCAAGATTAACAAGTTTATAAGAAGTAGAATGAAATCTGGTGGAATCAATAAATAGGTGGTTCTACTCAAAGAATTAGTTCTCACAGTCATTGCAGAAGCAGTGGCCACAGTCCATTTTCGTGACCTCACTCCCCGCTACCTCTTCCATGCATATGCCGCACATCATAGTCGAAGAAGACACAGACGAGTCAACATCAACTTCTTCAAGAATAGTTACCCCTGCTTCAGCAAATAAGCAAGTTTTTCCCTTTTCAACAAGAATCGCAAACAACCTCTCGACATCCCAACGGTAGTGAATGAGCAAGGTTCTTGCATGGTGTTCTCTTAGTGAGAGCAAGTCCATCACTCTCCGCAAATCTTCTCTCTAGCACAATCATGAAACATCTGAGATATTAAGACAAACAATACAATACAAACCTCAAGCGTCAAGAAAAACTTTTCAAAACTTCTTACCTGTGCCACCAAGAGAGACTCCCTTGTGATTACCTGTAAAACAAAGTGTAAATTTTCAAACAAAATCTATAAACTGAGGGCCAAAGAATATAAAAAAAAGGGAGCCAACAACAATGGCGAAGCATTCAATTGAAATCCACAGAAAAACCACCTTAATTGAAGGTGGTAATTTCAAAAACACTTTCTTTACTACAGTTTAGACAAAGAAATTTGCAAAAAAAAACATAAAACCTATAAATAAAAAAGCCTGGTAAATACCCTAAACTTCAATCAATCAACTATGCCCTAATCCCAAACTAGCAAGATAATTACACAAATACTTACTGACCTAAAATCCTAAATGTTTGAAATTACAAATTACTACTCCTATTACATACATGATCATCAAAATTATAGGTTCAACACAAAACACGAAACAATTAAACTAAAAAATCAGTCATAAAGAAAAATTCTAGGGATTCTAAAGCACCTTGCAGGAATTTCCTGTGGAAGAGCCCCATTGAGAATCAGCCTCCTCATTCTCGAGTCCGTCGTATGATTCTTGATCAGACGAATATATATCTTCGTCGCTGCTCCCGTAATCCTCCATTCACTTACCGCCGCAGCACAGATTAAAACCCCCCCAAAAAAATGTATGAATAAAAAAACAGATGGATCGAAGAGAGAATTCGAGCTTTCCAATCAGCTTATCACCGAAGATGATATAGAAAAACGGAGATTCCTTGAGTAAAGTTGTCGTTTTTCCGGGGAGGTATATCTCCGGCCGGCGAGAGGATATAGAGAAAAATATGTATGTTTCTGTGTTTTTTTTTAATTTTATGGGAAAAGGGCTTCACCTATTTTTAGCTTCTCCGGAGCTGAGGCTGGGAATCCTAGTTAGAGTTGGAGTTGGGACAGTCATACGACGTCGTTGGAGAGGCTTACAAAGGAAGAATTTAACAGAACGACGCGTTTTGATGTGGAGAAGATTGTCAGTATCCCCCTTTGTTTAGTTAACGGTGACTTTGTTAAATTGGATTTTATAGTTTATAGTAGTAATTAAAAAAAAAACTATTATGTTATATTTATTTTTGGTAAAAAATTTAACTTTGAGATCAGTAATTTTAGAATTGTTTTTATATTATAAATTGTGGTAATTACTTTTCTATTTATAAAAATGATCAGAAAGAGTCCGTTGTCCGTTAACATATCTGCATCTATCTAGGTTATTTTAAAGAATTACAATGATTTGGTTACAATTTAATTATAATTTCATAATAAAATATGAGATTATTTTATATTTACTTTTGGTAAAAATATTAACTATAAAATTAGCAATTTTAGAATTGTTTTATGTTATAATTGTGGCAACTATTAGAAGCGACTAGACGCAGACAATTGTTTGTCGATATACCTACATCTGACGAAATTATTTTAAAGTTTTAGCGGTGGTTCATAATAAAACATGGGATTATTTCATATTTACGTTTAGTGGAAACATAACAATTTTAGAATTGTTTTATCTCATAATTGTGGTAGTTACTTTAGTATTAGAAGCGTCCAAAAGCGATTAGACGCAAACTTGTCTGTCAATATATCTACATCTGGCGAGGTTATTTCAAAGTCTTAGCGGTGATTTTGTTACAATTAAATTAGAATCTCATAATAAAACATGGGATTATTTCATATTTACGTTTAGTGGAAACATAACAATTTTAGAATTGTTTTATATTATAATTGTGGTAATTACTTTAGTATCAGAAGCGTCCAGAAGTGACTAGTCGCAGACAGTTGTCTGTATCTGGCGAGGTTATTTCAAAGTCTTAGTGGTGATTTGGTTACAATTGGATTTTATAGTTTATAGTACCAATTAAAAAAATAAAAAATAAAAAGCTATTATCTTATATTTATTTTTGGTAAAAATATTAACTGTAAAATTAGCAATTTTAAAATCATTTTATGTTATAATTATGGTAATTACTTTACTACTAGAAGCGACCAGACGCAGACAGTTGTCTGTCGATATACCTACATCTAGCAAGGTTATTTCAAAGTCCTAGCGATGGTTTGGTTACAATTGAATAATAATTTCATAATAAAATGTGGAATTATTTAATATTTACTTTTAGTGGAAACGTAACAATTTTAGAATTGTTTTATATTATAATTGTGGTAATTACTTTAGTATTAGAAGCATCCAAAAGCGACTAGACACAGACAATTGTCTGTCGATATACCTACATCTGGCGAGGTTATTTCAAAGTCTTCGCAGTGGTTTGGTTACAATTGAATTATAATCTCATAATAAAACGTGAAATTATTTCATATTTACTTTAGTATTAGAAGCGTCCAGAAGCAATCGACGCAAAGTTGTTTGTCGATATGCCTACATCTGACAATGTTATTTCAAAGCCTTAGCGGTGGTTTGTCAATTGAATTATAATTTCAAAATAAAACATGAGATTATTTCATATTTAGTTTTAGTAGAAATATTAACTTTAATATTAGCAATTTTAGAATTGTTTTATATATATAATTAGCAACTTAAAATATTTTAAATACATACAAAAAATTTGGGTGACTTGAAATTCTATCACTGTCATATAAGTTGGGATTTAGGAAGTAACATATATTATTTAAAATGATGAAATACTATAAATCAAAATAATTAACAACATATAAATTTTAAAGACCATATAAACTAATTGATCTAAATTCTACCATTGACACATAAATTGAAACAGAGATAGCAACATATATTATCTCAAAGTTATGTAAAATGTACTACAAATCACATGATTAGCAACTTAAAAAATCTAAAAATCATATTAAAAATTTGATTGACTCTCAATCTATTTGAGTTACATAAATTGGTACAACTAAATAACATATTTTGAGTATGTGCTAGTGTGAGCTGTTGTATCTAGTATTTCTATATCGTAATACTTCATCTGCCCAATAATAGTTATCACTTTCATTTTTCGAGACTTAATTTTGATCAATTTTTAAGCTAATATTAGATTAAATCAATTTAAAATTAAATTATTTTTAAAAAAACTACCCAAAAAATATTATAATTTGTAATTTATCTTGTATCATTATAACGAAAAATATTTTTAAAACTGATCAAAATTCAAACAGTTTGTCTCTAAAAAAATGTAACACAACAGATTTTTTAGACAAAATGAATGTCATATTTCATACATAATAACAATCCTGGTACAAAATAATAGATAACATGCTTGTCTTTCAAATGTTTTCCTCAAACCTTTTCCAGACATGCAAGCTTAAAATTGAAAAAAGTTATTTGGTTTAAATTAAATACAAGGTATATATTATATCCTCTATATCTCAGTTTTAGTTCATTGAATCAAACATTTATCAATTAAAATATATTTATTAAATAATTGTATCGTGATTGAATACTCATTTCAATTTTGATATAACCTATGGTAAAATCTCACTAAATTAATATAGGTGAAATCATGAAATATTATTATTTTGTGGACGTATTAATTAATCGATAAATTAATGTTTATTAATTTAAAGAGTGTTTTGAGATTCATTGAAGGTTAATTTTGATTATATCAAAATCATTAAATCTTACTAACTTATGTATCATATTTATTGAAATCATTTATAAAATGTTTTTATTATACGTAAAGTACAATGAATACATCAAAATCATTATATCTTACTAAATTATGTATCATATTTATTGAATTCATATAAAGAATAAATTCATTATACATAAAGTACAATGTATGTTAGGATTCATTGTAATGTATATTTTTTGTAAAATGATTCATTGTAAAATAAATTCAAGAATTCAATGGTTCATCGTAAAAACAAATTCATTATACATAATGTTCATTGTTTCTTAATAATCAAATACTATTCATTGTTTCTTTACTAATAACATTCAATGTATGATGATGAGAGAATAAATTATATACACAACATAGGAAAATTCTTGAAATAATATCAAAAAATGGCTTCTCATTTAAAATGTGTCACAAAATCAACAATGACAAATCAAATACATAAAGCATTAATGAGAGCACAAATGATATCATTCCACATGCACTCAAAAAGATTTACAGTTGTGGCAATATCGGGAATGTTGGATGCAACAAGAAAAGTTAGAGATGGATTTCAACTAAATTTAAATTTAAAACAAAAAACAAAACACAATAGAATCATATTTCACTAAATTGTTTAATATATATTTGTACTTTCAAAAAATTATTAAATTTTATAATATTAATGGGAACATATATTTATATAGGAGTCTTTTGAAAATATATTATCTTATCGAAATTAGTGATTCTTTTTATTGGTCTAAGTCAGAACCAGAAAAAATATTTATCTTAGAAAGATTATTAATTTATCAAGTATTAATTCAGTAAAGTTTTACTGTATTTGCAAATCATGCGACCACTGTTAGACTAGAAGTTTTGTAGCCTCTAATGACTAGAAGGAATGAAATCAAGAAATAATTTAACTAGCAATTAGAACTAAGAAATTGAAGAACAAAAACTATCCAATTTTTAATGTCCATTCCATGGCCAAGAATATAAGCAAAGGAACATAACACAAACCTGTAATTTTGTGTTGAATAATAGGTAAAGAGGATAATACAACTTGAGTAGGACTGATAATCTGCTATATCTTACTTCAAGAACGACTTTTGCACGCACCTCACGATATTTTATGCAACAACTTGCAATATTAAAACTTGTTACGATATCCCAAAAGAAAAATTAAGTGGAGTAACTAACATAGTATAATTAATTTCAACTTATTTGAGATTGAGACCAACTTTTTGTTCTCAAAAAATATATTTGATAGTATCACTTTCTTACAATAACTGGATTTATTTTTATTTTTTTGAAAAGAAATTTATCTACTTCCCATAGCTAATTTCTTATAGAAAGAAAAAGAACAATTGCTGCAGGTTTCCCATTATTGAATAGATAAAACTTCTTTTTGGTTCTTCAGAATGATAGTCAGGTTTCCCATGATGATTATTCATGCCTTATGGGTCTACATCCATCCCTAACTACTATTCACTTCCCGTCATTCTCCTGAATGGATGAGAAAGAGCGTATTCCTCCAACCCCAGCTCTTCATGAGATGGCAATAACAAGAAGCTGGAATAGCTCAGTTGGTTAGAGCGTCTGGCTGTTAACCACAAGGTCGAAGGTTGGTTCAACCCCTTCCTCTAGCGATATCAATTTTTATTTTTTTTTGTCCCAGAATGTACAGCCAAATTGTTAAAAATGAAATTAACTAATGTCATAGTGATGGAAAAATTGCATATATAAAATCCCAGTCCTAAAACAAAAGACATAAAGCAATGGGTAGCGAGTCGCAATTTGCATTTCACTTCTAGCTTTCCATCTCATCAATGTTGGTTCTGAATAAAAAGTCTTCACCCTCTAATTCGTCATGGTATAGAGATATTGATGGCATATGAGTTTTCTCCCTGCACTCCTCGCTCTCTGATGATCTTTGTCCCTGTATTAGTTTACTACTTCAATTCAGTATCTTACTTTAAAACCCGTATTTTCTTTAGGTAAGCCAACATCATGTGGAGCGAGACAACTTTTCTGGACCTACAACTTACCTTTTTCAAGACGTAGAAGAAATAGTGGAATGTTTCTCCAAAAGTATTCCACTCAATAGACCAGGTAAACTCAGGATCACTAAAGAACCGGCGCCTGAAGTGTGGCTGGCCAACAAAATCAAAATGAAGCAATTTAGAGGCGTTTAGCAACAGAATGGAAAAAAAAAACAGGCTTTGAGTAAGGGAATTGATAGAAAAGAGATAAGGTGTTGGTTACGTCCTGCTGCTCTTACTATTTACAAATAAAAACTAAAAAATAAAGCAGAAAAAGCTCTTAATACCTGGCCAAATGTGATAGATATAAATATGCCCTCAGGTTTCAGAACTCTGTGAATTTCATGAAGCATTTTCATCACCTTCTCCACTGTTGCAGGGTGTGGATTCCAAGGGTCACCACTGTCCACGAACAACACATCCTTCAATTTCAAACAATATAAATGAAGTTCAAAAACTTACATATAATTATCTGATCATTTGAAAAGGAAAAATGATTGGCAGTCTGCTGCACTAGGTAGTACATGCAAAATAAAACTTCTAATAATACCATTGTTCCTTTCTCTATAACCACATCAAAACATCCATCTTCAAAAGGCAGGTCTAGCATATCAGCTTCCAGCACTTTTATTTCTGTTGACATTGATAACATAAAACATCAACAGTGGAGCATCTCAACACCCTTAATTTGTCAGACATATTAACTTTTGTTATGTGTTAACCTTCTTTTATCCAATACAATTGAACTCTTTTACTTGGAATCACCAAATGCGAATACTCTTATTTAAGTTTTAATAGCCAGAAAATTTCTTAAACTCCGGATGGGATGATAATAAACAAATATTCCTATAAAACACAACTCTCTGTCATCTAATCTTAGTTTCAGAAAAATGTTGGCTAAGCTACCATAGAAATTCCTCGTCAAAACCTGTTTTTGACTTTGCACAGAGCATTTCATAAGCATGAAAATTGTGAAGACACCATCTCAACCAGAAAAAGAATTTTTACACAGAATGTTCAGGCAGCTTAGAGTCAAGGGTTGGACAAGCTTGTGTATAATGCAGCAATGCACATATGAGTTACCATCAACTTTCAAAAGTTACCTGATTCTTAGCATCTTCTTGCTCCTTTTTCTCTCTTAGAAGATATTATATTTACTCGAGAACTCCTCCTAACTTCTATATGCCATCATTGTTTAAGTTTATCTTTTTTCTTTTAGGCGTTTACGAATAATTTATCTAGAGTGGGCAAGCAATGAGAACCTAGGTTCAAACCTGAGACCTCAATCTTCATACAAAGGATCATCCATCACACTCCACTTAAGCTAACGAAAAATGTTTTAATTTTACAGTTCAAGTGGTCAAAATAAACAATTTCCACAAAACCTTCTAAGAAGGTTGGAGAAAAGTTAGTCTATGGTGAGCCAGTGTTGTTTGTGAACGAAATGCGGATTCAACATTAGGTTATGAGATTTCAGGGGACAAGAAGGATGGTGAACAAATTGTTCAGATAGGAAGTGTTGATGAGTGTGGAAGCACTGAGCATATAGATGTGATTAAGGTTGTAGATACGCTTAAACAGAATTTTCAGGTGGGTGATGGAGATTGTGTTGATATGGTAAATGAGTTAAAAACAAGAGAATGTGATAGGATTAAGCCGAAGAGGCGTATGGTTTCCTCACTTCGTGATTTTCCAAAGGATCTTAAGAGTTATGAAGTAGTTGACAAGAAATACCAAGAGCATTGCGTGGGGAAATCTGGTGATGTAGAAACAAATGATGAATGTCACGAACATTTGAAGGTTGATTTTATGTCTCAAGGAGATTTAGCTGATCCCGTGGTAGGTGCATTCTCGAGTGGAGAAGAATTCGAGAAACAAGAGCCTGTGGTGACGGTCAAACTAGTGGCAGTATTACAATCTGATGTAGATTTGGAGTTCCATGATGAGGCTATCAAGGATAAAGAAGCCATTGGCGAGTTTGAATGTGGGGAGCATGATAAGAACAGTTTTCCAATGGTTGAAAATGTTCCAATTGTAGAGAATGCATTAGAAGATGCGGAAAATCCTCATTTGCTAAACAAGCTATGTTTGTTGGTGTACCCTTGTCGGTTTCCAAAAAGACGTAAAATGTCTGCAGTTCGTGATTTTCCGGATGCATTTAAGATCTTGAAAGCACATAACAAGGCATCAGAGAAAACCTGAAACACAGAGAAGCTAACAAATTGGCCGGGGCAAACGAAACAACGTATGATTCCCAAGATGATGTAGAACACATTGAAACTGAGATTGAGTCTCAAGAAAGCTCAGCTCCTACTGAGAAGGGCTTATCTCGCACTTTGAGGACATTACTCACTCCTAAGGAAGACACTCTAAATTTTGGTGCAAATACTGTTCACAAACTGACAAGCGTAGCGCATGATGGTACTGGTGCAGATAAACAAGAACTGTCAAATTGTGGAGCTAATTCTACACCGTTAAGCACACAGAGTAGTTCAGAAGTTACGAACTCTAACAAGCGGATTGAAGGAAAGGAAATGGGAGTAAAATGCGTAAACAAAACTATTGTAGAGGATTCAATGGCTACACCAAGATGTCCCAGCATGCCAACCCAACGTTACCAATCAGACACTAAAACTAATCAAAGCAAAGGCAAAGGCGAAGCTCTAAAGAGAAAACAGAATAAAGGATCAGCGCCAATAACTGTTATTTTGGCATTGATGGCTCCTACTAGAGTAAACGCTACAACAACTAATGTGTAATCTTGGCACAGTTTTCTGGTGGAGCGGAAGAGGTAAAAAAGCTAAAGGGAATTCATCAGTATCTTCATATGACATTCTTTGACAATGAATAAAACGCTTGCCCATCAACAAATAAAAAAAATAAAATTGGTCAAAATAGAATAAAACCAAAGGAAAGTCCAAAGATCATTAGACCCTGATCAACTCATAAAGAAAATAGACTATCAGTTTGAGTAACGAA